>AWOL01S0003481.1:80216-105235 GCA_000715115.1 Nicotiana otophora
CATATATATATATATAGTGGATCTCATCAGATAGATCGTCATAACCCAAATAGGCAAAAATCACAGATATACTGGCTTCTTGCCAAACATTACGCACGAATCCATGAGGATATGATATAGGAAATGCAGAGGCGTACGGCCCGATCCAATATAAATATGTAAACGGTACACTGCCGAGGGTTGAATGGCACGAACCATAAATGCATATATTAAACTTCCAAGGCGAACGGCCCGCTCCCATGAGAGTGTGGTACATAAATCCTGCTGAGGCGAACGGCCCGATCCCAAAAGAGTGAAATACAAATTCCTGCCGAGGCGAATGGCCCGATCCCATAAGAGTAAGAAGATTTGACGGGTACTTGACCCCACTCACGAATAAACATGTGAGTTGTAATTTCATTAACAAACAAAAACTTTCAATAAAACATATATACCATGGAAACATGCCGTAAGAGGAGTAAAATTATTCGGTGACTAATCATGAACTCGTGTAGTATCTACAATAGCAAGTCTAGTCTCAAGTAGTAATATAAAACAGAAGAATTTAATAGGCGAGAGACTGCTCAAATAGTACAGCTATAGCATGATGTGAACCTAAGTCTAGCCGGACAATAACATGAATGTAGCTACGTATGGGCTCTCGTCACCTCGCACATACGTAACCCCCCATAAAAAGTAGCACACATCAATATACAACACCTAGGGGTAATTTCCCCCTCACAAAGTTAAACAGGAGACTTACCTCGCTCAGAAATTTCATAATCGGCTCCAAAGCCCTCTAATACCTCAAACTGATGCACGTCGCTCCAAAACTAGTCAAATAATGTGCAAACCAATAAAAATATACTCTAATACTCATAACAATTCAATTTAGACAAATTCTCAACTCCGCTCGAAAAGCTGATAAAGCAACCATCGGGCCCACGTGCTCGAATTCTGAAACTTTTTAAAGATAAACATTACCCATAACATTACGAACTCAAATATATGATTTATTCTCAATTCCATGTCCAAATTCGTGGTCAAAATCCAAAAATACCAATTTTTAGGTTTTCTACCAAAACCCCAAATTTCTACTAATTTCCATGCTTAAATCTGTATATAAATCATGTATTTAACTCACAATTTGAATAAAGAACTTACCCATTATAGTTTATGAATATGGCACTCCAAAAGTGCTCCAAAATCGGCTCACATGGACGAAATGAAGTGAAATTGAGTCAAACCCTCGTTTTAAAAGAAGCACACCGCCCAGCCCCATCTTCGTACCTCCGGTCCAATAGCCGCTTCTGCGGCTTCGCATCTGCGAAAATTCCATCGCAGGTGTGGTTCAAGCTCGGCCCAACATTTCCCTTATCTGCGGCCCACAGCGCTTCTGCGGCTCTTCATGCGCAGGTGCGGTCCCGCTTCTGCTGAATTTGACCGCATTGCGGTCCCAGCCTTCGCCAGCCAGAACCGCTTTTGCGACCCTCTTGGCCGCTTCTGCGGCTCCACACCTGCGGCCAAAACCTCGGAGGTGCAGTTATACCAGATACCAGCTGCCTTAGCATTTTCCTTAGTCCAAAAATCGATCTGTTAAGCAACCAAAACTTACCCGGGGCCACTGGGACCGCAACCAAAAATTCTAACAAGTCCTAAAACATCATGAAAACTTAGTCGAGCCTTTAAATCACATCAAACAAAGCTAAAAACACGAATCACCCTCCAATTCAAACTTAATGAACTTTAAAACTTTAACTTCTACAATCGATGTTGAAACCTATCAAATCACGTCCGATTGACCTCAAATTTTGCATACAAGTCATAATTGATATAACACAACTATTCCCACTTCCAGAATCAGAATCTGACCTCGATATCAAAAAGTCCACTCCCGGTTAGGACCGTTCAAAACCGAACCGAAATCGCTAACCGAACCGAACCGATAGCTTATTGGCTTATTGGTATCGGATTATCGGGGTAATGGATGGTGAACGGGTTGAGATTTTATAATTAGCGGCTTAACGGTTTGGGGGTGGATTACTCAATTTTCTTATCGGGTAAACCGTTAACCCGTTAAGAATTTTTATATTTATACTTTTACCCCCTATGTATATAAACTACTACTGAGAAGTCGCCTATCACCAGAGCTTAGAAAATCTTTCAGCAGTTCTGCAACGTAACTTAGATGCCTTCTGCAACAAAAATGTCATCTAAGTTACTTAGGACCCGTTTGGCCATAGATTTTGCCAAAATAAACTTGGGTTTAATTTGGCACACATGTTTGGCCATAGATTTTGCCTATACTTTGGCCAAATCCCAAGTCCCAAATCCCAAATCCCAAATCCCAAAACCAGCTCAATAGCTGGTTTTGGGCCAAAATATCACTATTATATTTTTTAAAAATTGCCCTAAACTTTTAAATTTTATAAAAGAGCCCAGCATTTATTATTTTGTAACGATGTTGTTTCGTCTTCTCGGTCATTTGATAGTGTAACATGTAGTTCATTATAAAAATGAAAATTTTGTATCAAATTTATTTATGTTCAGGACTATGGTTTGCGATAATATAATAAATGTTATTTATAATGGTATTGTTGGGTATTTATGATAATTTTTAAAACTTGTGGGTATAAGTCATGTTTCATGTTTTTCCAAACCAAACTTCACCCAAAACAGATGTCCAAACACATTTTCATCTTCAAACCAAATTTCATCCAAATAAGATTTTTCAGAATAAATTTAAAAATCTATGGCCAAATGCTAACTTAGTTTCCACTTAGATGCCTTAGAAGTTACGTTCCAACAGATTTAGACTATGTACTTGCAGCAGATTCGGACTATATTGCCTTAGATGGCATTTGGACTAAGTAACTTAGATGCCTTTGTAATAACCAAATGAAAACTAAGTGGAAACTAATAAGAAGTTAGAAGTGCATCTGTATTTTGTGCAGTAGTGATATAATTATTTTTTTTCATAGCAGAATTTTACCAGCTATATAATACAATTTTTTAATCAATACTTTCCAGAGACTATGCATGAAAATTGAGATAGTGCAAACACAATTCCAAGATAGAACCAAAGAAGACATCAACACAACATCTCAAGATAGAACTAGAGAAAGAGATCTATGATAATGACCAGAACTGGAAGTAATTTGTGATCTCAGATGGTATTGATTTGAAACCTTTTGGTATTGATCGAATGATTGTTCAAAAAATTTCTATTTGAATTAGCCGATAAATCGTCCGATAATCGTTAATCTGATACTAATCCGCCCGTTGTCTTATTGGATGTCTAGCGGATTACTATATTTATAATCCGATAACCGATAAGCCTAACCGTTAAGCATAGTTATCCGCCCGATAAGCACCCCTACTCCCGGTCAAACTTCTCAAAAAACTTCAAATGTCTAACTTTCACCAAATGACTCCGAAATGACCTACGGACCTACCAATCCACATCCGGATGCGCTCCCAATACCAGAATCACCATACGGAGCTATTCCCAGACTCGGAACCCCAAACGGACTTCAATAACATTGAAATGCACTTCAACCCAAATTTATGAAATTCTTCCAAAACGCCAACCTTCCACAATAGGCACTGAAACGCTCCTGTTTCATCCAAAACCCGATCCGGACATACGCCCAAGTCCAAAACAATCATACGAACCTGTTGGAACCTTCCAATCCTGATTCCGAAGTCGTTTACTCAAAAATCAAACCTTAGTCAATTCTTCCAATTTAAAGCTTCCAAAATTAGAATTTTCTTTCCAAATTAACTCCGAACCTCCCGAAGTTCAATTCCGACCACTCGCACAAGTCATAATACCTGAAGTGAAACTACTCAAGGCTTCAAACCGTCGAACGACGTGCTGGATCTCAAAACAACTGGTCGGGTTGTTACATTTATGGTTATATTCCACTAATCTATAGTTGATTTCATCATCTAATTAAGGAATTTGGCTGAGAAATTTGGGGGAAAATGGGAGAAGTTCTTCAACAAAGTTTTTGAGTTTTGATTGGCATTTTGATATTGGATTTGGATAATTTTGTTACGAGTGAACTCGTGAGTGAATGGGTGTTCATATTTTATGACTTTTACCTGATTCCGAGTCGTGGGCCCAGGGAGGTGTTTTTAGTGCGATTTTTGAATTTCTTGTTAAAGTCTTGATTTTATTGATTAGATTAGTCTATTATAGATGTATTTATAATATGTAATTGTGTTTGGCTAGATTTGGGTCATTCAGAGTCGGATAATCAAGGAAAAGGCATTCTTACAGATTGATTGAGCTTGGTTCGAGGTAAGTGGCTTGCCTAACCTTATGTGGGTAAATCCCCTTAGGATTTGGTACTATTGTGATATGTGAGCACCGTGTACATAAGGTGACGAATGCGTACATGAGCTATTTGTTGTAAAACCCGATATTTACTGAGTAGTAACCTATTTTCATCTTAATTGAGTTATACCAGTATGTGTAGCTATCCTGTTTAGTCTAATATTGCATGTCTATGTGCTTTAACGGTTTATTTGAACTTTGTGCAGCATGTCTAATTGATTTTCCTGCTTTTCCTTGATCTTTATCAGTCTTAACTATAGAATTCTTGCTGTTAACTGTTGTATTTATTGGTTTGAGTTGTGTATTTACTTTTGAGATCACGAGGCGGTACCTCGGGAGTTCTCCCTGCATATTTACTTTTGAGACTACACGGCAGTACCTCGGGAGTTCTCCCTGCATATTTACTTTTGATACTATGAAGCAGTACCTCGGGAGTTCTCCCTGCATATTTACTTTTGAGACTACGAGGTGGTACCTCGGGAGTTCTCCCTACACATTTACTTTTGAGACTACGAGGCGGTCCCTCGGGAGATCTCTTTGCATATTTACTTTGGGACTACAAGACGGTATCTCGGGAGATCCCCTACTGCTTAAGCCTGTGTGTTATACTGCTATTTTGCTGTATTTTTCCTTTTTGTTAAATTCCAATCTCTTATTATATTGCTACATTCTCCTGCTTTATTTTATTATATATTAGTGGGCCCTGACCTGACCTCGTCACTACTCGACCGAGGTTAGGCTTGGCACTTACTGGGTACCGTTGTGGTGTACTCATGCTACTCTTCTGCACATGTTTTGTGTGCAGATCCAGGTGCTTCTTATCAGTCACGTCATCAGTAAGCAGTGACAGTTTGGAGACTTCAAGGTATATCTGTCGCGTCCGCAGACCTCGGAGTCCCCCTCTATTCTCCCCTATGTCAATTACCTTTTTTACTTCTTTTATTAGACTCCGGTGTATAGAGATACTAGTTTCCTTCTGTAGCTTGTGACTTATGATGTTTTGGGTTTTGGGAATACTGTGTTTTTCTAGAGTGTTGGTTATTGTACATGTCGAGCGGCATTGTTACCAGTTATTTGTTTATCTGTTGCAGTTAGTTGTTAAGTTTTACTTCCATTTTTGTTATTTCAGCAATTTGATAGGCTTACCTAGTCGTAGAGACTAGGTGTTGTCACGACGTTTTACGGAGGGAGTTTTGGGTCATGACAATAAAAAAGGAATTCAGCACGATTCCCAAATTTTCGTATGTTATAGTTCACATCATCTGTATGAATTCGGGCGACTAGATCTGAATCGCTTAAAATTTTGCTGGACCATAAAAAATAACCTAATGAATAATAGTTATGACTTCTCCATGATCGTTCCTCATTTTTTGGAATTTAGGGCCATAAAATAGGAATTCAACACGATTTCCAGATTTTCGTGTGCTATATAGTCCACGCTATCTTCATGAATTCGGGCGACCGAGTCCGATTTGCCTATAATTTTGCGGGACCATAAATATGACCTAATAAAAAATAGTCATTGCTTCTCCATGATCGTTTCTCATTTTTTGGTACTTTACGGCCATAAAACAGGAATTCAGCACGGTTCTCATATTTTCGTGTGTTGTAGTCAACGTCATCTGTATGGATTCGGGCAACCAGCTCCGAATCGCCTAAAATTTTGTAGGATCATAAAAAATGACCTAATGAACAATAGATCCTTCCTCGTTTTTTGGCATTTTAGGACCATAAAATAGGAATTCAGTACGATTCCTAAATTGTCGTGCGCTATTGTCCACGCATTCTGCATCAATTCGGGCGACCTGCTCCGAATCGCCTAAAATTGTACGGGACCATAAAAATCGATCTAATGAATAATAGTCATCGATCGCCATGAACGTTCCTTATTTTTTGGCATTTCTATAGTCCACGCCATCTGCATGAATTCGGACGGTCGGTTCCAAATTGCCAAAAAGTTTGTCGGATTATAAAACATGACCTAATGAATAATAGTCATCGCTTCTCCATGATTATTCCTCATTTTTTGGCATTTAAAGGCCGTAAAACAGGAATTTAGAACGATTCTGAGATTTTCGTGTGCTATAGTCCACGCCATCTGCATGAATTCGGGCGACCGGCTTTGAATCGCCTAAAATTTTACGGGACCATAAAAACGACCTAATGAACAAAAGCCATCACTTTGCCATGACTGTTTCTTAGTTTTTGATATTTTACAGCCATAAAACAGGATTTTAGCATGATTCTTCGATTTTCATGTGTTACAGTCCACGTCATTTGCATGAATTCGGGCGACCGACTATGAATTGCCTAAACTTTTGCGGGACCATACAAAATTATCTAATAAACAATAGTCGTCTTCTCTCCATGACCGACCTCATTTTTTGGTATTTTAGGGCCATAAAATAGGAATTTAGCATGATTCCACGATTTTCATGTGCTATAGTCCATGCTATCTACATGAATTGGAGTGACCGGCTCCGAATCGCGTAAAACTTTTCGGGACCATAAAAGATGACCTAATGAAAAATAGTCATCTCTTCGCCATGACATTTTCTCGTATTTAGGTATTTTATAGTCATAGAACATGAATTCAGCATGTTATCAGATTTTCCTGTGCTAGAGTCCATACGGTTGGCTCCAAATCGCTTAAAATTTTACGGGAAAATAAAAAATGACCTAATGAACAATAGTCATCGATTCGTCATGACCGTTTCTCATTTTTTGCATTTTAAGGCTATAAAATGGAATTCAACGTAATTCCTAGATTTTTGTTTGCTATAGTCCACAATATCTGCATGAATTCGGATGACCGGATCCGAATCTCTAAAATTTTGCAGAACCATAAAAACAATCCCATGAACAATAATTATCACTTTCGCATGATCGTTCCTCATTTTTCAGTATTTTTTGCCATAAAATAGAAATTTAGCATAATTCCTAGATCTTCGGGTGTTATACTCCACGCCATCTACATGAATTCAAGCGGCCGTCACAGAATCGCCTAAAATTTTACGGGACCATAAAAGAAGATCTAATGAATAATAGTAATTGCTTCGCCATGACCGTTCCTCATTTTTTTGTATATTACAGCCATAAAACAGGAATTCAGCATGATTCTCAGATTTTTGTGTACTACAGTCCACGCAATTTGCATGAATTCGGGCGACATGCTCTGAATTGCCTAAAATTTTGCGGGACCATAAACATGTCCTAATGAACAATAGTCATCATTTCGCCATGACCGTTCCTCATTGTTTGGTATTTTAGGTCCATAAAATAGGAATTCAGCAAGATTCTCTTATTTTCGTGTGCTATAGTGTACCCCATCTGCATGAATTCGGGCGACCGGCTCCGAATTGCCTAAAATTTTGCGAGACCATAAAATGAGCTAATGCCCAATAGTCACATATTCACCATGATCGTTCCTAATTTATTGTTTTTGGAATTTTAGGACCATATAACAAAAATTCAGTACGATTCCTAGATTTTCATGTGCTGCCATATGTAATAATTTGGGCGACCAGCTCTGAATCACTTAAAATTTTGCGGGACAATAAAAATAACCTAATGAACAATGGTTATTGCTTCGCCATGATCAATCCTCATTTTTTGGCATTTTAGGGCTATAAAACAGGAATTCAGCATGATTCCCAGATTTTCATGTGTCATAGTGTGTATCATCTGCATGAATTCGGACAACTGGCTCCGAATCGCCCAAAATTTTACGGGACCATAAAAAATGACCTAATAAATAATAGTCATCGCTTTTCCATGACCGTTCCTCATTTTTTGATATTTTAGGGCCATAAAATAGGAATTTAGCACGATTCCTATATTTTCGTGTGCTATAGTCCACGTCATCTACATGTATTCGGGCGACTGGCTCCGAATCGCCTAAATTTTTGTGAGGCCATAAAAATTACCTAATGAACAATATTCATTGCTCCTTCATGACTGTTCCTCGTTTTTGGAATTTTAAATCCATAAAAAAGGAAGTTGGCACGATTCCTATATTTTACTGTGCTATAGTCCATGCCATTTGCATGAATTTAGGCGACCGACACTGAATCACCTAAAAATTTATGGGACCATAAAAACGATCTAATGAATAATAATCATCACCTCTCCATGACCGTTCCTCATTTTATTTTATTTTTTGGCCATCAAATAGGAATTCAGCATGATTCACAAATTTTTGTGTGATATATAGCCCACGACATCTGCATGAATTTGGACAAATGGCTCTGAATTGCCTAAAATTTTAGTAGACCATAAACAATGATCTAATAAATAATATTTATTGTTTTTCCATGATCGTTCCTCATTTTTTCACATTTTAGCGCTATAAAACAGAAATTTATCACGAGTCTGAATCGCCTAACATTTTGCGTGATCATAAAAATGACCTAATGAACAATAGACATTGCTTCTCTATGACCGTTCCTCATTATTCGACATTTCGAGACATGAAATAGGATTCAGCACGATTGCCAAATTTTTTTTCCTGTGCCATAGTCCACGCTAATTGCATGAATTCCGGCGACCGGCTCCGAACTGCCTAAAATTTTGTGGGACCTTAAAAAGGATCAAATAAAAAATAGTCATCGCTTCGCTATGACTCGTTATTTGGCATTTAAGGTCATTTAAAAGGAATACAACACGATTTCTCAATTTTCGTATGCTATAGTCCACGTCATCTGCATGAATTCTGGCGATTGGTTCTGAATCACCAAAACTTTTAGGGGACCATAAAAAATGACCTAATGAATAATATCCATCATTTCTTCATGATCGTTCCTCGTTTTTGGCATTTTAGGGCTATAAAATAATAATTCAGCACGATCATCAAATTTTTGTGTGCTATATTCTACGCCATCTACATGAATTCAGGCGATCGGCTTCAAATCGCCTAAAATTTTACGGAACAATAAAAAACTACCTAATGAACATTAGTAATCACTTTTCCATGACTCTTCTTCATTTTTTGGTATTTTAGGGGCATAAAATAGAAATTCAGCATGATTCCTAGATTTTCGTGTGTTACTGTCCATGCCATTTACATGAATTCGGCGATCGGCTCTGAATCGTCGAAATGTTTTCAAAACCATAAAAAAATAACTTATTGAACAATAATCATCATTTCACCATGACCATTCCTTGTATTGTGGCATTTTATGGCCATAAAATAGAAATTTAGCAAGATTCTCATATTTTCGTGTGCATAGTTTACCTCGTCTACAAGAATTCGGGTGACCAGCTCTGAATTACCTAAACTTTTGCGAGACCATAAAAAACGAGCTAATGACCAATAATCATCGCTTAGCCATGATTGTTCCTTGTGTTTTTGGCATTTTATGGCCATAAAACAGAAATTCAGCACGATTCCCAGATTTTCGTATGCTATAATCAACGCCATCTACATGAATTCGGGCGATAGGCTATAAATCACCTAAAATTTTGCGGGACCATAAAAAATAACCTAATGAATAATAGTCATCACTTAGCCAAGACCGTTCTTCATTTTCTAATATTTTAGGGTCATAAAATCAGAATTCAATACGATTCCCAGATTTTCATGCGCATAGTCCACGCCATCTGCATGAATTCGGACGACCGTCGCCGAATCACATAAAATTTTGCGAGATAATGAATAAAACCTAATAAATAATAGTCATTGCTTCACCATGACTATTTCTCAGTTTTTGAAATTTTAGGGCTATAAAATAGGAATTCAGCATGATTTATAAATTTTTGTGTGCTATTATCCACGCAATCGGCATGAATTTGGGCGACCGGCTCTGAATCGCCTAAAATTTTGCTGAAACATATAAATAACCTAATGAACAATAGGCATTGCTTCGCCATGACCATTCCTTATTTTTAGGCATTTTAGGGCCTTAAAATAGGAATTTAGCATGATTCCTAAATTTTCGTGTGCGATAGTTCACGCCATCTGCATGAATTCTAGCGACCGACTTTGAATCGCCTAAAATTTTGCGAGACCATAAAAAATAACCTGATGAACAATAGTCATCGCTTCACTTTGACCGTTCCTCATTTTTTAGTATTTTACGGTCATAAAATTGGAATTCGGCACGATACCCAGATTTTCGTGTGTTATAGTCCATGCCATCTACATGAATTCGGCGACCAGCTTCGAATCGTTTAAATTTTTGTGACACAATCAAAAACGACCTAATGAACAATAATCATCGCTTCACTATGACAGTTCCTCATTTATTGGCATTTTAGGGCCATAAAATAGGAATTCAGCACGATTCCCAGATGTTTCACCATCATAGTCCACGCCATCTGCATGAAGCTGGGTGACCGACTCCGAATTGCTTAAAATTTTGCGGGATCATAAAAAATGACCTAATAAAAAATAGTCATCATTTCTCCATGACCGTTCCTCATTTTTGGCATTTTAGGGTAATAAAATAGAAATTCAGCACGATTCCCAGATTTTCATGTGTTATAGTCCACGTCATCTGCATGAATTCGGGAGACTGCTCTGAATCGCCTATAATTTTGCGGGACCATAAAACACGACCTAATGAATAACAGTCATCGCTTCTTTGTGACCGTTCCTTAATGTTTAACATTTTAGGGCAATAAAACAAGAATACAGTATGATGCCCACGTCATCTGGTTGAATTTGGGGGACCGCTTTGAATCGCTCAAAATTTTCGGAGACCATAAAAAATTACCTAATGAACAATAGTCATTACTTCTCCATGATTGTTCCTCATTTTTTGGCATTTTAAGGCCATAAAATAGGAATTTAGCATGATTCCTATATTTCCGTGTGCTAGTCCACCATACGCATGAATTCGGGTGACCCGTTCCGAACCACCTCAAAATTTGCGGGACCATAAAAAAGGACCTTATTAACAATAGTCATCACTTCGCCATTGTCACGACCCAATTTCACCTATAGGTCGTGATGGCGCCCAACATCATAGCTAAGCAAGCCAACTTGTGAATTAAACATATATTTCCTCATTTAATAAATTTTCGAGTAATTAAACTATTTTTACTTGCAAGATTTAACAAAAATATAAAAGGTTCTGATCAAAATAAAAACCAAGAAAATAGTTCAAACAATAATTCTACTAGTGTGTGTGCCAAGACTTGATGTCACAAGTATATAAGCATCTACTAGATTATACAAATTTCTAACCAATGTCTGAATACCAAATAGACAGAATACAAAATACAAAAGAGAGAGAGAGACTATAGGGCTGCAGAACGACTCATGAAGCAGCTCACTACTAAGCCTCGGGATATCTGGGGTAGGCGCCGGTAGGACTACCTGTTGCACCTGTCTCAGGTCCTGCACAAAAAGTGTAGCAAGCGTAGCATCAGTACGTAAACAACGTGCACCCAGTAAGTATCAAGTCTAATCTCGAAGAAGTAGTGACGAGAAGTCGACTTTGACACTCACTATGGGTCAATAATATTAAAATAGAATTATTTAAATAAACATGCTTTATGTGAATAACAATAATTTTCTTAACAAGCGAAAATAAATAATTCTTTCAAAATTCAATAATTTCCAATAAATTATTTATCTTCACAAGTTGCAGTAAAAGGTCAAGGCATCGTGTAATTGTTATTATTAAGTACGGTTTATATCGAGGTCGAACGGCCCGATCCAGAGTATCGTGTACACTGCCGAGGGACGTGCGACATGATCCATAAATGCATTTATCTACTGCCGAGGCATTCGGCCCGCTCCACAAGAAGAGAGAAATATTTTATAAGCATTTGACTTAAATATTAATGAGGTTTTATACAAAAATAATACAAATTTTATTAGTAGTCTTTCACAATTTCTCCAATAAATATATAATAAAATTAGGCATTTTAAATTAACAAGTACATGCAAGAATTCCAAATAGTTCATGAATTGGGTCTTACAACTACCCGAACAATAGCATAATAGTATCTATGCACGGACTCTCATCACCTCGTACGTACGTAGCCCCCACAATTAGGAGCAAATATTTATTTACAACACATGTTGGGTAAATTCCCTCTTACTAGGTTAGATAAGAGACTTACCTTGTCTCAAAGTTCACTTCCCGATCACAACGTCGTGTTAAAGCCTCAATTCGGTGCCGAAAAATCCCAAACTAACCAAATATTATATAAAATAATTAATACAAGCTTAACAATTCAAAATTAGAGTATTAGATTAATTACCCAACCCAAATTGATAAAATTTCTAAAGTTCACCCCATGCCCAAGTGCCCAGATTTAGGAAATTTTCAGAGGAAATCGCTATCCATAATCTCAAGAACTCAAATATAAAACTTTTATCCCATTCCATAACCATTTTCATGGTTTAAATCTCATTTCTATCAAAACCTAGGTTTTTCATCTAAACCCTTGATTTTCACAATTTATATGTTATAATCTATCCATAATGCATATATTTAACTCACAATAGGTAGAATTAACTTACCTCCAAGTTACTAGGTGAATACTCCTCTCAAAAATCTCCAAAATCGCCCAAGAATGGACAAAATGGGCTAAACATACGCAACTCCGGAATTAAATGAAGGTTCTGCCTTTTGCGATTTTCTCACCTGCGGAGAGCTAACCGCACCTGGGGCTCCGCACCTGCGGAAAAATCCTTGCAGGTGCGAGATCCCCCCACTTGGCCTGGCTCCGTGTCACGACCCAAATCAGAGGGCCATGACTGGCAACCGGTGCCTACTCAACCGAGCGCCACGTACGTTATCCTTTTTTTTTCTATAAGACTCGTCACGGGCTATAATAGGCCACATCTATATATGCAATTAACAATATTAGAACTTAACTCACATAACTAATTCAAAAAATTTTATATAGATACATAAGGCCGACAAGGCCGTTGACATGTCATACCTAAAGCTATACACATGACACTGTCTGCAAAACCTCTAAGAAAATATGACCATAACATATAAATCGGGACAGGGTCCCTGACATCCTCATAAAATAAAATAACATATATAGAACGTGATTCGGCAATACTCCAGGAAGATGTGGAGCTCACCACCCAAAAACTGATATCTGGAGGCAGCCTATAGTGGATGGTCCTCACCTCGCCTATCTATACCTGTGTGGCATTAAATGCAGCGCCCCCAGAAAAGGGATGTCAGTACGAAGAATGTACCGAGTATGTAAGGCAGCAATAAAATGGAATAATAATAAGATACTATCTCGGGGAGAGATAAGAGTCAACTTATAACTTCTGACTTGCCGCTGAGGGCCGTAACATATAGAAAAAAACCCATCTCGTATATATAAATAAAACTATAATATAATAGTTCTAATTACCTCATTTGCGTGACGTTAACTGTCCAACTGATTAGTGATAACTGCCCAACCGCCCGTAGCTTGGTGGTAAATGCATAACTGCCCAACCGGTGGTAAATAATAATGCATAACTGCCCAACCGGTGGCAACTGCCCGACCGGCCGTAGCTCGATGGTAGATGTATAACTGCCCAACCGGTCGTAGCTCGGTGGTAAATACGTAACTGCCCTACCGGCCGTAGCTCGATGGTAAATGAAGATGAGTATATCACAATACTATTAATATTAACATCTTTATCAAATACCTCAACAGGGAACTAGAAACATACTTAGACATGCTTGAATATCGCTTTACATGAATGAATAACGTAGATATCCTTAACTGCTAAGAGTAGAAACACTTATGAAATAGCATTACGTTTACATATCGTTACTTGGATCATGCCAAAAAGAAGGATTAGCTTTAACATAACTGGAGTAGGGATAAATCTGTATGATATTTTTAAGAAAGATTATACCGTACTCCTTTAATATTGTAAAATCTCACGTTAATTAAGAATGGAGATGTGATTCTCATGTTCTTTAGACATATAATGCTTCTTTTTTACTAAAATGATATGCGGCTCAAGCTAAACTTCTGCAACTGCCTATCCAATTCCAATAAAGATGTATGATAGTAAATCGAAAACATACAAAAAGTAGAGGTAATAATTCATATGAATGATCTTGAGTTGAGAGATAGACTTTGGTCTAATGATTTGTATTGAACTATAAATATAGAGATCTCTAGATAGAACTCACGTTATATGAATGGATATGATTCTTATGTCTTTAAGACATATAAAGATTCTCTTTTTAAAAGTCCAATTGATCATGCCACAAAAATCCCTTAACTTTTGCCACCTAATTCCATGAAATAATGAGTCATACTTTGGATTTGATGAAGATTCATTGTGCTGCCACGTTTTGGCTCATTACCCTTATCCAAAAGACTTTAATTACTCAACTATTAATTATTAATTAACTAATTAATTCCCCCATTACTTATTAATTCACATAATTAAGGATTATCTTAAAATACTACTCACTTTTAACACACTTTATACATCTTACTATCACGGTCATAGGGTACCTTATATGGTACTAGTCCATAAATATTGGGTATTATAGCTCGGACCGTATTTTATCCCAAAATAACAAACTTCGGCGATACTTAATTTCTTCGATTCGTTAATCCTCTGACCTTTATAATACTTACTTATCACTTGTTATAAATAGCATAAATGCTTATGGTCTCAAAATAATCACATTCCCGAGTTTACGTCGATTAACTTATGATGAAACTTTAACGTACGAAATGCGGGATGTAACACTCCGCACCTGCGGACAAGGAGCCGCTTCTGTGAGTCCGCGGGTGCGACCAATCTTCCGCATCTGCACCCTTCCCCGCTTCTGTGGTCCTTCCATCGCACTTGCGCCTTCGCAGGTACGGTACTTAGCTCGCTCTTGCGGTCCCTGGGCTTCCCTATGCTCTTCCGCTTCTGCGGCTCGTGGCTCACTTCTGCGAGCTCGCACTTCGGCTGGCCAAGCGCATGTGCGATTGCAGCAGAAGCTGGAAGCTTCAGCTGCTGCTCCTAAGTCCAAACTTGGTCCGAGCCTCGTCCGGTTAATACCCGAGGCCCCGCCAGAACATACCAATAAGCTTGAAATCATAAAACAGATTCACTTGAACCCTCGGAACGTGTAAAACAACTTCAAAACTAAGAATCATACTTCAAACCAAATTGATTCAACTTAGAAATTTCAAATTCTTCAAACTTACTTTGAACGGGCCGAAATATACTTAAACTACTCGGAATGACTCCAAATTTTACGTGCAAGTCTTAAATCACCATACGAAACTATTTCCATGCTCAAAATTTCAAATACACCTCGATTACTCCAAAACCTACTCCAAACCAAATTTAAAGAACCTTAAAACCTTCAAATAGCTAACTTTCACTATTAAGCATTGAAACGCTCCCGGGTTGTTAAAAATATGATTCAAACATACGACCAAGTCAAAATTCATCATAAGAACCTATTGGAACCATCAAATTCTGATTCCGGGGTCGTTTTCTAAAAATATTGACCGAAGTCAAACTTAGCCTTTTTAAAGCCAACTAAGGAACCAAGTGTTCCGATTTCAACCCGAACCCTTCCGAATCCCGAACTAACCATTCCCGCAAGTCATAAAATAGTGAAAGCACATACGGGGAGTCTTATTTAGGGGAACGGGGTTCTAGATGACAAAACAACCGGTTGGATCGTTACATTCTCCACCTCTTAAACAAATGTTCGTCCTCGAATGGGTTTAGAATTACACCTGGAGTATTGAATAAGTGTGGATATCTAATCTGCAAGTCCTCCTCGGCCTCCCAAGTCGCTTCCCCGACTGGTTGGACCCCCCACTGAACCTTTACCGTAGAAATCTTCTTGGACCTCAACTGGTGAACCTGTCTATCAACAATGGCAATCGGTTCCTCTTCATAACCCAAGCTCTTATCTAGTTGAATTGTGCTGAAGTCTAACACATGTGATAGATCAGTAAGATACCTCCGAAGCATAGATACATGGAAAATCGGATGAACTCCAGATAGAGTAGGAGGAAAAGCAAGCTCGTAAGCAACCTCCCCAACTCGTCTCAACACCTCAAACGGGACTATAAACCTTGGGCTCAACTTGCGCTTCTTCCCGAACCTCATGATTACCTTCATCGGCGAAACCTTCAAGAGGACTTTCTCACCCACCATAAACGATAAATCACGCACTTTCTGATCCGCGTAACTCTTCTGTCTGGACGGTGTTGTACGAAGTCACTCCTGAATCAATTTTACCTTTTCCAAGGCATCCTTCACCAAATCAGTACCATATAACTTAGCCTCACCGGGCTCAAACCATCCGATGGCCGAACGATATCGCCGACCATATAAAGCCTCAAACGGAGCCATCTCGATGCTGGATTGGTAACTGTTGTTATAAGCAAACTCGGTCAAAGACAAGAAACAATCCCACTGACCTCCAAAGTCAATCACATATGCCTTGAGCATATCCTCCAAAATCTGAAATGTCCGCTCCGATTGTCTGTCGGTCTGCAGATGGAAGGTTGTGCTGAGCTTTAAACGGGTCCCCAATTCACTCTGTACTGCTCTCCAGAAATGTGAAGTAAACTGAGGGCCTCTATCTGATATGATGGAAATTGGCACACCATGCAACCGAACTATCTCCTGAATATAAATCTGGGCCAACCTCTCTTAAGTATACGTAGTCACAACCGGAATGAAGTGTGCCAACTTGGTCAACCTGTCGACAATGACCCAAACTGCATCAAACTTCCGCAAGGTCTGCGGCAATCTAACTACAAAGTCCATAGTAATGCGTTCCCATTTCCACTTTGGTACAGTCATCTGCTAAAGTAGGCCACCTGGCCTCTGGTGCTCATATTTAACTTGCTGGTAATTTAGGCACCTAGCTACATACTCAACTATGTCCTTCTTCATCCGCCGCCACCAATAATGCTGCCTCAGGTCACGATACATCTTTGTAGCACCTGGATAGATAGAATATCGAGAACTATGTGCCTCCTCTAGGATTTTTTCCCTCATTCCATCCATATTAGGAATACATAGACGATCCTGGAGTCGCAAAATACCATCTTTTCCAATAGTAACTTCCTTTGCACCACCCCGTAGTACCACCTCTCGAAGAACCAATAAGTGTGGATCATCAAACTGGCGAGCCTTGATCTTCTCAGATAGTGAAGACCGGGTCACAATACATGCAAGAACTCGACTAGGCTCTGAAATATCCAGCCTCACAAGACTGTTAGCCAATGACTGAATATCCAAAGCTAATGGCCTCTCATCTGCTGAAATAAAAGCCAAACTGCCCATACTTTCCGCCTTTCTACTCAAGGCGTATGCAACTACATTTGCTTTGCCTGGATGATACAGGATAGTAATATCATAATATTTTAGTAACTCAAGCCACCTACGCTGCCTAAAATTTAGGTCCCTCTGTTTGAATAAATGTTTCACACTGCGATGATCTGCGTAAACCTCACAAGACACCCCATAAAGATAGTGCCTCCAAGTCTTAAGAGCGTGAACAATCGCAGCTAACTCCAAATCATACACCAGATAATTTTTCTCGTAGGGCTTCAGCTGTCGTGAAGCATATGCAATAACTCGCCCTTCCTGCATCAATACGTAACCCAGGCTAATGCGTGAAGCATCACAATACACCGTATACATCCCTGAACTGGAAGGCAACACTAACACTGGTGTTGTAGTCAATGCTGTCTTGACTTCTGAAAGCTCACCTCACAATCATCGGACCATCAAAACGGGGCACCCTTCTGGGTTAATTTGGTCAAAGGTACTACAATAGATGAAAATCCTTCCACGAACCAACGATAATAACTTGCTAAACCTAGGAAACTCCTGATCTCAGTCGCCGAAGTGGGATGATGCCAATTCTGAACTGCCTCAATCTTTTTAGGATCAACTTTAATACCCTCGCCCGGTACAATATGCCCCAAAAATGCTACAACATTTAGCCAAAATACATATTTGGAGAACTTAGCATATAGTTTTTGTTCCCGCAACGTCTGAAGCACCACTCTCATATGTTGCTCATGCTCTTCCTTACAGCGCGAGTAGATCAAAATGTCATCAATGAAGACAATGACAAACGAATCAATATATGGCATGAACACCATGTTCATCAAATCCATAAACGTCGTCGGGGCGTTAGTAAAACCAAAGGACATCACCAGAAGCTCATAATGACCATATCTAGTCCGGAAAGAAGTCTTCGGAACATCCGAATCCCGAATCTTCAATTGATGGTACCCCGACCTCAAGTCAATCTTAGAGAATACCCTAGCACCTCGTAACTAGTCAAATAGATCATCAATACGCGGCAACGGGTACTTGTTCTTAATGGTAACTTTGTTCAATTGGCGATAATCAATACACATCCGCATAGTTCCATCCTTCTTCTTCACAAATAATACCGGTTCACCCCAAGGTGACACACTCAGCCTGGCGAACCCTTTGGCTAGTAACTCCTCAAGTTGTTCTTTTAACTCTTTTGGAACCATGCGATACGGTAGGATAGATATAGGCTGAGTATCTGGAGCCAAGTCAATACAAAACTCAATATCACGATCTGGTGTCATGCCTAGAAGATCTGAAGGAAATGTATCATAGAACTCCTGGACTACAGGCACAGAATCAATCGTCGGAGTCTCTGCAGTAGTGTTCCGAACATAGGCTAGATAAGCCAAACAACCCTTCTCGACCATGTGTCGAGCCTTCAGGAAGGAAATAACCTGATTAGATGTGTTGACAGACGAACCCTTCCACTCCAACCTAGGCAACGCTGGAATCGCCAAGGTAACAGTCTTGGCATGGTAATCTAGGACGGCATGATATAGAGATAACCAGTTCATTCCCTGTATGATATCGAAGTCGGTCATCTAAAGCAGCAAAAGATCTGCTCTAGTTTAATAACCACAGAATATAACAATGCAGGACCGGTAGATCCGATCCACAACAACAGAATCGTCCACAAGAGTGGACACATAAACAGGAGTATCCAAGGACTCACGAGAAACACCCAGGAAATGAGCAAATAGAGATGACACATATGAATATGTAGACCTTGGATCAAATAATACGAAAGCATCTTTGCCGCAGACAGAAATAATACCTGTGATCATGGAATCTGAGGCCTCTGCATCTGGTCTGGACGAAAAAGCATAGAACCGAGCTGGAGCGCCACCTGGATAGCCTCCACCTGGTTAGCCTCCACCTCTAGGATGACCTCTACCCACCTGCCCTCCAGTTGAAAGGTAGCAAAGTCTACCCCATGGGACTCCAATATTCTCATGTTGTGCAGTCTGTCCCTGCACCGATCAACGAAGTCCTAGGGATTCTCATGTCACTCACCCCCAAAGATAGGAGGATGTAGCCTCGTCCATCTGTCCAATAGCTTTTGCAGCTCGCCAGTCGCAGCTGGTCTGGGCTCAGGTGTAGCTGTTGCCACTAACTGGGCTCCGCCCACGGGTAGTACACCCTAGGTCTGGTTATACAGCATTTGCCTGCCCATGAGCCTGTGCGGTAGGGGTTTGTGCTCCCTCTCCTACCTGAGATATAGTTGGGTCTGTCAGAAATAAACCGGCTTGAGTCATAGTATACATGAACCGCAGCATACGACCCTTGACCTCCTAAAATCCTGGTGCGGATGTGAAATACACCGGATCTGGATCTGCTGCATGCACCTCGCCCTGCTCCTCGATGATAGGATCCTCTACTAGATCCACTGGTGGCATAACTAGAACAACTCTGGGACGTCCTACTCCCCTACCAGGGGTTGGATCCCTCCCTTGGCCTCTGCCTCGTCCTCTAACAACTGGGGGAGCAGCTCTTCCCTAGTTTGGAACCTCAGTAGAGCGCGTTCTCACCATCTGTGAGAGAATAAGAGAAAGATACTTAGTACTACATCAACTGCATGATAGGAAATGAAGAAAGGCATTTTCCTTAACACCCTATAGCCTCTCGAAGATAAGTACAGACGTCTCTTTACCGATCCGCAAGACTCTATTAGGCCTACTCATAACTTGTGAGACCTACGTGAACCTAGTGCTCTGATACCATGTTGTTACGACCCAATTTCACCTATAGGTTGTGATGGTGCCCAACATTACAGCTAGACAAGCCAACTAGTGAATTAAACATATATTTCCTCATTTAATAAATTTTTGAGTAATTAAACTCTTTTTACTTGCAAGATTTAAGAAAAATATAAAAGGTTCTGATTAAATAAAAACCAAGAAAATAATTCAAACCATAATTATACTAGTGTGTGTGCCAAGATCTGGTGTCACAAGTATATGAGCATCTAGTAGATTATACAAATTTCTAACCACTGTCCGAATATGAAATAGACAGAATACAAAATACAAAAGAGAGAGACGCTAGGACTGCAGAACGACTCAGGAAGTAGCTCACAGCTAAGCCTCGGGATATCTGGGGTACGCACCGGTAGGACCACCTGTTGCACCTGTCTTAGGTCCTACACAAAAAGTGCAGCAAGCGTAGCATGAGTACATAAACAGCGTGTACCCAGTAAGTATCAAGTCTAATCTCGAAGAAGTAGTGACGAGAGGTCGACTTTGACACTCACTATGGGTCAATAATATTAAAATAGAATTATTTAAATAAACATGGTTTATGTGAATAACAATAATTTTCTTAACAAGCGGAAATAAATAATTCTTTCAAAATTCAATAATTTTCAATAAATCATTTATCTTCACAAGCTGTAGAAAAAGGTCAAGGCATCGTGTAATTATTATTATTAAGTACGATTTATGCCGAGGTTATACGGTCCGATCCATAGTATCGTTTACACTGCCGAGGGACATGCGACACGATCCATAGATGCATCTATCTACTGCCGAGGCGTTCGGCCTGCTCCACAAGAAGAGAAGAAATATTTTATAAGCATTTGACTTAAATATTAATGAGGTTTTATACAAAAATAATACAAATTTCATTAGCAGTCTTTCACAATTTCTCCAACAAATATTTTATAAAATTAGGCATTTTAATTTAACAAGTATAGTGCAAGAATTCCAAATAGTTCATGAATCGGGTCCTAAAACTACCCGAACAATAGCATAATAGTAGCTATGCACGGACTCTCGTCACCTCGTACGTATGTAGCCCCCGCAATTAGGAGCAAAAATTTACTTACAGTACCTATTGGGTAAATTCCCTCTTATAAGGTTAGACAAGAGACTTACCTTGTCTGAAAGTTCACTTCCTGATCACAACGTCGCGTTAAAGCCTCAATTCGGTGCCGAAAATCCGAAACTAGCCAAATGTTATATAAAATAATTAATACATGCTTAATAATTCAAAATTAGAGTATTAGATTAAGTACCCAACCCAAATTGGTAAAGTTTCTAAAATTCATCCTGGGCCCACTTGCTCGGATTCCGAAAAATTTTGGAGGAAATCGTTACCCATAATCTCAAAAACTCAAATATAAAATTTTCATCCCATTCCATATTCATTTTCGTGGTTAAAATCTCATTTTTATCAAAACCTAGTTTTTTCATCTAAACCCTTAATTTTCACAATTTATATGTTATAATCTACCCATAATCCATGTATTTAACTCACAATAGGTAGAATTAACTTACCTCCAAGTTGCTAGGTGAATACTCCTCTCAAAAAGCACCAAAATCGCCTAAGAATGGAGAAAATGGGCTAAAAATGCGCAACTCCGGAATTAAATAAAGGTTCTGCCTTCTACGATTTTCGCACTTGCGGAGAGCTAACCGCAAAATCCTCGCAGGTGCGAGATCCCCCCACTTGGCCTGGCTCCACACCTGCGGACAAGGAGCCATTTCTGCGCGCCCGCGGGTGCGACCAATCTCCCGCATCTGTGCCCTTCCCCGCTTCTGCGATCCTTCCTTCGCACCTACGCCTTCGCAGGTACGGTGACTGGCTCGCTTTTGTGGTCCCTGGGCTGCCCTATGCTCTTCCACTTCTGTGGCTCGTGTCCTGCTTCTGCGAGATCGCACCTACGGCTGGCTAAGCGCATGTACGATTACAGCAGAAGCTGGAAGCTTCAGCTGCTGCTCCTAAGTCCAAACTTGGTCCGAGCCTCGTCCAGTTAACACCCGAAGCCCCGGGGGCCCGCCCGAATATACCAACAAGTTTAAAATCATAAAACGGACTCGCTCGAACCCTCGGAATGTGTAAAACAACATCAAAACTAAGAATCATGCCTCAAACCAAATTGATTTAACTTTGAAATTTCAAATTCTTCAAACTTACTCCGAACACGCCAAAACATACTTAAACTACTCGGAATGACTTCAAATTTTACATGTAAGTCTTAAATCACCATACAGAACTATTCCCATGCTCGAAATTTCCAAAACCTACTCCAAACCAAATTTAAAGAATCTTAAAACCTTCAAATAGCTAACTTTCACTATTAAGCGACGAAACGCTCTGGTTTGTCCAAAACTCGATTCGAACATACGCCCAAGTCAAAAATCATCACACGAACCTATTGGAACCGTCAAATTCCGATTCCGGGGTCGTTTTCTAAAAATGTTAACGAAGTCAAACTTAGCCTTTTTAAAGCCAACTAAGGAACCAAGTGTTCCGATTTCAACTCGAACTCTTCCAAATCCCAAACTAACCATCCCCGCAAGTCATAAAACAATAAAAGCACATACATTGAATCTTATTTGGGGGAATGGGGTTCTAGAAGATAAAACGGCTGGTTGGGTCGTTACAGCCATAACTTATTTTTTAGCATTTTAGGGCCATAAAATAGAAATTCAACACGATTCCCAGATTTTCGTGTGCTATAGTTCACGCTCACCCGATACAAATTGGGACAAAGGAAATACTAGTTATCACCGCATCAAAAGTTGTGATAAATTCTTCCTAATTCATTGACCCTTTTAGTTGTTTAATTGATTGATATATGTAGGGGTGCTTATCATGCGGATTAGAGGGATTATTACGCTTAACGGTTCGATTTATCGATTATTGGATTATAAATATAGTAATTCGCTAGTCATCCAATAAGACAACGAGCGTATTGGTATCGGATAGCGAATATCGGACGGTTTATTGGCTAAATCAAATAGAAAATTTTTGATCCCTAGTTCTTTTGGTTGCATAGCTAAGAATATTTTCTTGTAGGTTGTCAGATTTAATTACTACTGCTATAATAAAAAGCACTAAAAGAAAGTGCCTTTTTATCCCTTACTCTTCACTACCAGTGTTTTAAAAGGCGTGGGCATAAGACGAGACATTTTATATATGCCTTAGCGAGGCGTAAGCCCAAGGCACGGGGTGTAAGCCCCGTAGACATTTAATTTTTAATATGTTATAAAATAATATAATGACAGTAAATATTTATAAACAGGTAAAATTATATAAAAATTAAATAAAACTATAAATAATATATATATATATATGTGTGTGTGTGTGTGTGTGTGTGTGTGTGTGTGTGTGTGTGTGTGTTCCGTCCCCACTAAAAACTAGTCAAAACAATCTATTATACGCTACTTACAAGCACAAGTAACTTGAGTCTAAAAGAATAAAGTTTTTTTTACATGGAGGAACAAAAAGGATGATTAACCTGCAATTTGAACTTTGAACTTGCTTCTATGAAGGAGAATGGAGTTCTCTTTGTATTTGTAAAAAAAAATATTCGTTGCTTTTGGGAGATATTAGCATACTAGCGGACAAGATAAAGAATTGGAAAAAACCATGAATTGGGCTTCAATTAATAAAAAAGGTCTTGACTTTTAATTTTTTTAATACTTGTGAGTTCCTTTTTAAACCTTTTGCGTAATTACCAAACTAACTTTTGAGAATTTGGGTATTATATAAAGGACTTATTCAACAAATTTTATTTTAATTTGAAAAGATCTCTAGGCCTTACTCCTCACTAAAAAACGCGTCTCGAACGCCCGGGCGTACGCCTCTTGAGACTTTCGCCCTACACCATCGCCCCAGGGCATTTTTGGTACACCTCGCCCCGGGGCTCGCCCTTAAAACGCCTTTTAAAATACTGTTCAGGATAACCGTACAATCAAGGAATATGTATATCAACAACAGAAGAAGAAAGAAGAGATGCATGTAACTTCTTAACATACATCATTTTGAGTACTTACTTTTCAATATATTGTAAGCATATTATGTTTTGACCGCAAAAGAAAGGAAAACAATAGTTGGGAATTCAATAAAAAGTATCTTGAAGTTCCCAAGAGTACCTTAGGGTTTCAAAAATTACTTTATATACATAGGAGTAAAAGTATAAATATAAAAATTCGTAACGGATTAACGATTTATTCGATAAGTAAATTGAGTAATCCGGCCTCAAACCGTTAAGTCATTAATTATAAAATCTCAATTCGTTCACCAACCATTACCCCGATAACCCGATACTAATAAGCCAATAAGCCATTTTTCGGTTCGATTAACAGTTACAGTTCGATTTTGAATAGCCTTAGATATATATTTAGATAGGGTTTTGAGTTGAGTCGAGTAGGTATAATTGGGTCAATATTTATTGAATTTAAAATAAAAAATGCAAAATATAGATTAAAAAATTATTGCTTGGAAAAGTTGGATACTTTTTGTGTTAGGTAGTAATAGTTTTATGATTTTCCTGTTAGAAAATATAGTCAGAAGCGGAGCTACAGTAGTGGGTACGGGTTCGGACGAACCCAGTAATTTTTTTCGGAATCCTATATTTGTATTAAAATATTTACTAAATCTATATATATATATATATATATA
>AWOL01S0003482.1:0-16124 GCA_000715115.1 Nicotiana otophora
TAACAAAAACTCAAATATGCCAACTCTCTAATGATAGAGAATTGGATGATGTGCGACCGCAACACGATTTCTGCAGTCCGCACAATTAAACATGCGGCCACACATTGGAGTCCCAAAGTAGGGACTCTCTGATGATAGTAAAATTGTACTTCTGCGGCCACAATGGGAATTCTGCGGTCCCCACATTTTACCTTGCGGTCGCAGATCCCTTCTTCACTAATGATACCCAAGAATCAATTTTTGCGGACCACACAAATTCAGGTACGGCCGCTGAATTCAAAAATTACAAAAAATTCAGTTATTTCATTCTTGGTTTTGCAATTTTGTGCTCAATTTGACATGGTAACATCATAAAGATATGAAAATATTTTGACCCAGTCCCCATAGAGCATGTATTAGTTAATCCACTACAGATTTATCCCCACATGGATGCACAATTGAATTCTATTGACAAATGGCCTAAAAATGACTAAAAATCTACAAATTAAAAGAAACAAATTAACAAGAAATTGAAGCATACCAGATGAATGAGTGTGATGAGTGACTGATCAAAGATGTTGTGTGTGTGGACAGATAGATTCACTAAAAAATTGCAAGAGAGTACTGTTTTTGTGCTCAGAGATGGAAAAACGTAACAAATGTCCTAATTCCTCTATTTGTACGACTTGGGTAGCTGAGGGAAAGAAGGGCGAGTGCGGCTGCACAATTTCATGTGCGGCCCACACTCTGTTACCTGGTGACTTTAAGTCAGTAGCTCGTCTGCAGTCCGTACAATTTTATGTGCAACCGCATATTTCATGTTGCGGCCGCAGATTGCCTTTTGTGGTCGCACATCGACCTTTTATCTGACAGACTAAACTTCAGAGAGTTGAAATTTTGCACCTTTCATTTGTGCGGTCCGAAAGCTAATTGTGCGGCCGCAGTACACTTTTGTTGCAGCAACCATAAATGTGCGGTTCACACAAATCAACTGCGATCCACACTTCTTTCAACACTTAGCCACATTTTTGTCCACAATTCTTGTAAGTCACACTCAGCCCTGTAGCACACTTCAAATCAAGTTAGAACAAAAATAACACCTATCTACCAAAGGAAAAAGAAAAGAAACATGGGTTTCCTCCCAAGAAGCACCTGATTTAACGTTGTGGCACGACGCAGAATACCATCAATTGAAATTAATGACCGCCACGATGTGGCTATCTCCAACCTTTCCCAAATAGTGCTTCACCCGATGACCATTGACTCGTAATACTTCATTATTTTTGTTCTTTAAGTCCAATGCACCAAAAGGTGTCACACCCAAAATTTCAAAAGGACCACTCCATTTAGACTTTAACTTCCCAGGAAATAACCTCAACCTTGAGTTGAACAACAATACAAGATCGCCCACCTTGAACTCTTTGTTCCAAATGTATTTGTCATGAAGATATTTCATATTTTCTTTGTATAAGGACGAACTTGTGTAGGCATTGTACCGGAACTCATCCAATTCATTAAAATGTGCAACCCTCAAGTTAGCGGCTATATCCAAATAAAGATTCAACCTCTTTAGAGCCCATATGGCCTTGTGCTCAAGTTCCACCGGAAGGTGACAAGCTTTCCCGAACATCAACCGGTATGGTGACATTCTGATAGGTGTTTGTAAGCCGTCTGATAAGCCCATAATGCATCATCAAGCTTCTTGGACCAATCTGTCCGGTTAGCATTCACTGTTTTGGACAAAATACTCTTTATCTCCCGGTTAGACACTTCCACTTGACCTCTAGCTTGTGGATGATAGGGAGTCGTGACTTTGTGAGTAACATCATATTTGCTAAATAAAGTATTGAAAGCCTTGTTGCAAAAATGTGACCCCATATCGCTTATAATTGCCCGCGGAGTACCAAACCTTGTGAAAATATTCTTCTTCAAGAACGCACCACACTTCACGCCTCATTGTTGGGTAGAGCAACGGCCTCAACCCATTCGGACACATAATCCACCGCGACCAAGATGTAGGTGTTTTCATAAGAACTCACAAAAGGACCCATGAAGTCAATACCCCACACATCAAAAATATCAATCTCCAAAATGGCAGTGAGAGGCATTTCATGTTTCTTTGCGATTTCACCGGCCCGTTGACATTCATCACATCTTTTCACTGGCTCACTAGCATCCTTGTAAAGAGCGGGCCAATAGAAACCACAACTCAGCACTTTGGATGCCGTTCTTGCTCCACCATGACGACCACCATATGGCGAAGAATGACAAGCCCTAAGAATTTCACCTTGCTCTTCTTCTGGTACACATCTTCTAATCACTCCATCCGTACAAATCCAGAAGAGGTATGGTTTATCCCAATAATAATCTTCACAATCCCGTTTGAGCTTCTTCCTTTGGTTTGAAGAGAACTCATCCGAGATGATTCCACACACAAGGAAATTTGCTAGATCCACGAACCATGGCACCTCTTTCATTGAAATAGCCAAGATTTGCTCATCGGGGAAGGAGTCATTGATTTCAAGGCATCATGCGGCCTCCCCTTCTTCTCCAAACGAGACAAGTTTGCCACTTGGTTTTCACTCCCTTTTCTATCTTGGATGTCAATATCAAACTCTTGTAACAGAAGCACCCATCTCATCAACCAAGCTTTGGAGTCCTTCTTGCTCATAAGATAACAAAGCGCCGCATGATCCGTGTGAAAAATGATCTTTGCACCCATCAAGTACGGGCAGAACTTCTCAAATGCAAACACAATGGCAAGGAGATCTTTCTCCATACCGGTGTAGTTGACTTAGGCACTATTCATGGTCTTACTAGAATAGTAGACTGGATGAAAAATCTTGCTGATGCATTGCCCCAAAACAGCCCTAACCACTACATCACTTGCATCACACATGAATTGAAAAGGGATACTCTAATTTGGAGCGGTGATGATGGGAGTAGTTGTCAACTTGAACTTCAACAATTCAAAAGCTCTCATGCAATCATCATTGAAGTTAAACTTTGCATTTTTCTCAAGAAGCTTTCACAACGGATTTACCACCTTAGAGAAATCTTTGATGAAGCGCCTGTAGAAACCCGTGTAGCCTAAGAAACTCCGCACACCCTTTATCGAAGTTGGAGGTGGAAGTTTAGAAATCACCTCAATATTTGCCTTGTCAACTTCAATTCCATTCTTTGAGATTTTTTGGCCAAGGACAATGCCTTCCTCGACCATGAAATGACACTTCTCCCAATTGAGCACCAAATTTGTTTATTCATATTTTGCCAACACTTTATCCAAATTTGCAAGACAATCATCAAAAGAATCTCCAACCACATAGAAATCATCCATGAAAACTTCAAGGTAGTCCTCCACCATTCCGTGAAAATAGCCATCATACACCTTTGAAAAGTCATCGGTGCATTGCACAAACCAAATATCATCCGCTTGAAGGCGAAAGTACCATAGGGACATGTAAAGGTTTTTTTCTCTTGATCTTTAGGAGCAATGAAAATTTGGTTATAGCCCGAATACCAATTAATAAAGTAATAGAAAGCACAGTCGGGCAATCTATCAAGCATTTGATCTAAGAAAGGAAATGGAAAATAATCCTTCCTTGTGACTTTGTTGAGCTTACGATAGTCCATACACACTCTTCAACCGGTCACCGTTCTTGTAGGAATCAACTCATTCTTGTCATTGGTGACCACTATCATGCCCCCCTTATTTGGGACATATTGAACCATAGAAGTCCATGAACTATCGGAGATGAGGTAGACAACCCAGGCATCCAACCACTTGATAATCTCCTTCTTGACAACTTCTTGCATAGCCTCATTGAGTCTCCTTTGATGTTCAATAGATGGTTTGGTACCTTCCTCCAAGTTGATCTTATGCATGAAAAATGCAGGCCTTATCCCCCGAATATCCGCCAAAGTCCACCCAATAGCCTTCTTCCTCTTTTGTAGCACCGCCGAAGTGGAGTCTACCTACACGTTAGTCAAATAAGAGAAAATAATAACCGGTAAAGTAGAATAAGGACCAAGAAATTCATACCGAAGATGTTGAGGAAATGGATTCAACTCCAAGGTAGGAGGCTCTTTAATAGAAGGCTTTGTAGGAGGAGTTTTCCTATTTTCAAGATCCAAGGACAATTTTTGGGGTGCATGGATGTACAACCCCATTCCTTGCAAAGAGTTCACACATTCCATGAAGCCATCCATCTCGTCATCATCAAAGTTGAGAAAGACGGCCTACAACATATCACCCACATTGATCATAGCACTTGTATCATCAACAATAACATCGGTCACCAAATCCACAAAAGAGCACACCTCATTGCTATTAGGTTGCCGCATTGACTTACACACATGAAAAACCATTTTTTCATCACCAACCACGAAGATAAGTTCTCTGGCTTCAACATAACAATGAGCCTTTCCCGTAGCAAGGAAAAGTCTTCCAAGAATAATCGGCACTTGACAATCAACTTCACAATCTAGAATGTCAAAATCCTAAGGAAGAATGAATTTATCAAAACAAACCAATACATCTTCAATCACTCTCAAAGGTCTCTTCATAGTACGATCGACCATTTACAATCTCATAGAGGTGGGTCTTGGTTTCCCAATTCCCAAGGTCTTGAAAACCGAATAGGGTATCAAATTTATATTTGCCCTAAGATCACAAGGAGCTTTTGCAAACTCGGCAGTTCCAATTGTACAAGGAATCGTGAAAGCACCGGGATCTTCCAACTTAGGAGCCATTAAGTGCACAATTGCACTCACTTGATGAGTGACTTTGATGATCTCAAAATTCATTGACCGCTTCTTTGTCACGAGATCCTTCATAAACTTTGCATATCCGGGCATTTGTTCCAAAGATTCAACTAATGGCGCATTGATTGAGAGATTCTTCATCATTTGAATGAACTTCTTAAATTGATTCTCGCCATTTTGCTTGGCAAGTCTTTGAGGGTATGAAGGTGGGGGCTTAAGCAATGGTGCCTTAGCCTTTTTCACTACCGACTCCGGTATGTCAATAATGTGATCCCTAGACGGGTTCATCTCCTCTTGAGTCTATTCCACACTATCATCAATTTCAATCCGAACTTCATCATTTGATTGCACCATATTGTTTGGGACCTCTTATTCTTTTACCACTTGCTCATCATCCACAAGTTGCCTTTGACTTGAGGTGGGTGCATTCTTACCTCTTCCACTTCTTGTAGTAACGACCATGGAATGCCCCGTATTGTTTCCACCCTTTGGGTTTACTACCGTGTCACTTGGTAGTGCCCCCTTAGGATGAGAATTTAAAGCTTGGGAGATTTGCCCCATTTGCACTTCTAAGTTGCGGATCGATGTGTTGTGTGAGGCAAGTTGGGCATCCGAATAGGCATTCTTTACCATCATTTGCTTGAACATTTTCTCAATACGTCCCATCTTATTGTTTGAAGAACTTGGACCATTGGAAGGATAAGGAGACAGGTTGCTCGGTTGTTGATACATCGGGGGTCTTTGAAAACCCGACCCCCGGTTGCCTTGATTATTGTTCCATCCGCCTTGATTGTTACCCCCCTCCCCCCAATTTCCTTGATTATTGCCACTCTAATTTCCTTGATAGTTATTGTTATGCCAATTCTCTTGATTGTTGCCACCACTCTAATTTCCTTGGTTGTTAGAATTCCAATTGCCTTGATTGTTTTGAGGTTTCCATTGTTGTAGGTTAGGGTCTTGGAAGTTGTTTCTTTGCCCTTGAAAGTTGTTCACATATTGCACCTCCTCTTCTTGTTCATTGTAAGAATCAACTTGATCAAAACCACTATACTCTCGCACATAATTCTCCACTCAATTTTGCACTTGTGGACCTTTGATCCTTCTTTTGTTTACCATCATGTTCACCCCTTCCGTGACATTGACATGCTTAGGATTTTGCACTTATTGAAGTTGAGCATTTGCTAGTTGATTCATGGTGGTAGTCAATTCGGCAATGGCTTGCTCATGGTCATGCAACTCTTTGTGAAGGTGGATCACGTTCAGATAACCATGTGGAACATTAGCCCGGGATTGCCATGCCGATGATGTTTCCGCCATTTCATCCAAAATCTCACACGCCTCAGAATAAGGCGTAGTCATAAAGTTCCCACCGGCAAGTTGATTCACTACACATTAGTTGGTTGTGTTGATTCCATGATAGAAGGTTTGTTGAATCATGTTTTCCGTCATAACGTTGTTGGGACATTCCTTGACCATTGTTCTATACCTCTCCCATATCTCGTGTAGAGGTTAATTGGGCTCTTGATTGAATGCCAAAATCTTATCTCGAAGTGTAGCCGTATGCCCGGGAGAGAAGAACTTAGAGATAAACGTTTACGTCAACTCATCCCAAATGTGAATGGAATGGTTCGGCAAACGTTCCAACCAATCTAAAGCTTTCCCCCATAGAGAGAAGGGAAAAAGCCTTAGCCTCAATGCATCCTCGGATACATTTGTTTGTTTGCTCCCCCAACAAGTGTCCACAAACCCCTTCAAATGTTTGTATGTATTTTGACTTGGAGCACCGGTGAAGAAACCTCGTTGCTCTAGCAAAGTGAGCATCATATTGGTGATTTGAAAATTTCCCGCCCTAATATGGGGAGGGACTATTGCACTAGCATATACTTCATTGGATAACACCCAGTGTGGATCCGCTCGTGGTGGAGGTGGGGGTGGAGCGGGAACATTGTCATGATGCACTTTGCCTCTTCTATTGGCTTGAGGTTCAAGAGGAACCTCATCAACTTAATCATCCTCGATGTCCACATCCCCCAAAGGTAAATAAACACACCCAAATATATAGCTAATACCATTTTAACTCCCCAGCAACGGCGCCAAAAATTTATCCACATCTAACCTGCACTCAATAGTGAGTGGAAACGGTCGTTGGAAGAATAGTACCCAACAAGAGTCGGGGTCGATCTCCACAGGGAGTTACCAGGGGTGTTAGGAGTATACACTTGATGAAAGCAAAAGGAATAGCTAAATTGCACTTCCACAATAGGTTTTGATTTCTAATTCCAATTTTACTCTAGCAATTATAAGCTAAGAAAAGAAACTAGAAGCGAATCAGTGGTTTTGGTGTTTTTCCAAATAGTTTAAAGGCCTAGGGCTGTGACCATAACCCAAGTGTTTTCCTAATGGGATAAAGACGTTAATGCTTGTTTTGTTGATTGGGGTGTATTATAGCTCTCAACTGTATGTTACCCACTCAATACCTCTCGATCAAAGAGTGATTTTGCCCAATTTGGCTTTCTCAAGTCCAAAGGGGTATCGACCAAAACAGTCGATAAGAGATCAAGTCGGGTTATTAATATCTTTAGGTTGAACCCTTTAATTGGGTTAATCAATCTCTCAATAGACCCAATTCCTTTTTAGCTAAGTTATCCTAGACTAGGTCCCTCTTTCTAAAGAAGAGATTTCAAATAGGCATGAATCAATGTTTGCAACCATTAATTCTAAAATTGAAGAATGAACTAAGCTAAATAATTAACACTCAATCATAAACAAGAACTAAATTAGATACCCATAAGATTTACACACTAGGGTTAGGTCACAACCCTAGTAAATGTCTAGCTACTCGCAATGGGGTTTGAAGAAAATAAAGAAGAAAAGCTAATTAAATTCATAATGGAAGATTAAAACGATGAAATCTAATGAAAATATACCAAAATAATGTAAAACTTCCTAAAGTAGTAAATAAAAACGGCTACAGCACCTTCAGATGTTCGAAGTTAACCTAATTTTGTGAAACTCGTCTATTTATACAGGGCCAAAAATCTCGGACAAAAATGCCCCTCGAGAGGTTCTGCGGCCGCACAATTCCATGTGCGGTTCGCAGATTTCTTCAGCTAGCAGGAAGTGGAGTTCTGCGGCCGCACATTTCTGAACTGCGATGGCGAGGCTATCTTCTGTGGCTGCACATTTCTGGACTGCGGCCGCACAATTCTTGTGCGGTCCGCAATTCACAAACCTGGACTTGGTCTTTTTGCATACTCTATGATTTTCGACTCTTAGCCCAATTCTGCGGCCGCACATTGCTAAAAGGTATACTAGATTTTTCTTCTTGTTTTGCGACCGCAGATGGAATTCTACGGTCCGCAATTTCTTCTGCGGACCGCACATTTGTGCTTCTGCACCCTTTATTGCCTTGTGCTTCGGGACACTCCTTTTGTAATTAGATTTCATCTTGAGAGACCAAACTTCCAGCATTCGTGCAATTTTGCATAATTTTATTAGTTCCCAGACCACAATTCAATACTTTCGGACTAAAACAAAAGCTAATAGGTGCTAATAAGCAGTCAAAATCCCCACTTATCAATCACGAAGGACAAATCTCCCTAGCTCATAAAACCTTCTTTGCGATCGCGTGAAGCCATTCGTAAACGCGATGACCAGCTTCCTCAACTTATGGGATCGCGTCCAAGGCCACGCGAATGCGAAGAACAACGCGTGCCTCATCCCCAACCTCATTTTCCTTTAACGCGAACATGGTCCACCTCACGCGTTCGTGATTCACAATCTCCTCAAACACTGCGATTGCGACATGTACTTCGCGAACGCGAAGAGAAAACTCCCAGCAGTTTCTAAGGCCTCTACGCGACCGTGGGAGAACCTTTGCGAACGCGTAGAAGGAAACCAGAACAGATAACCAGCAGTCCTAATTCAAGAGCAAATGGTCTGAACTCAACCCGAAACACGGGGGAGCCCCCGGGACCCCGTCCGAACATACCAACAAGTCCTAAAACATGATACAAACTCGCTTGAAGCCTCAAATCACATCAAACAGCACTAAAATCATGAATCGCGCATCGATTCAAGGCTAAGGAACTTATGAACTTCTAGCTTCTAAAACAAATGTCGAAACATACCAAACCAACTCTGATTGACCTCAAATTTTGCACACAAGCCATACTAACATAACAGACCTATTCCATCATTCGAAATTGGAATCCGACCTCGATATTAATAAAGTCAACTCCTGGTCAAACTTCTCAACCTTCAACTTTCTAACTTTCGCCAAGTCAAGCCGAAATGACCTACAGACCTCCAAATCAATATCTGAATACGCTCCTAAGTCCAAAATTACCATACAGAGCTATTGGAATAATCAACTCTATTTTGGAGTCGTCTACACAAAAGTCAAGCTTCGGTTAACTCTCTCAACTTAACTTCCAACTTTGGGACTAAGTATCCCATTTCACATTTGGAACTCACCCGAAACCAAAACCAAACACCCCGGTAAGTCACATAACCATAATATAATATAGAGGAGGCAATAAATAGGGGAAGAAGGCTAAAATACTTAAAACAACCGTCCGAATCATTATAAATATAGTTGGGCTGATAGCCCGTGATCACGCCGGACGATTTAGGATATTGAGCATGTGACCACGCCGGGCGGATTGTGATATTGAGCCTGTAACTATGTCTGACGGATTGTGATATTGGCACGTGAGTTGTCCATGCGGTTGTGATTTATAATGTGAGCACGAGGTGCCATATGTATATAATTCATGATTTGGGACTCGTGATTTGTGAATAAAAGGTGTGGTACCTCAGGGTGGTTCTTGTTGTAAATCTTGTGTCAGAACGGTTTGATGGTTAGAAATGTCACTGTTTTTCTTAATTGCTTTCACTTGTATTTTATCTGTATTTTGATTATTTTGTTGTTTTATCGCATGATTTTCCTTAGTTGTCATTTATTTACTTTGCTTCTATGTTGTTAGCTTTGTATTAATATTCTGCACAGGTTATTTGATTAGTAAGTGTATTGACTTGAATCTCGACACTACTCCACCGAGATTAGTCTTGATACTTATTGGGTATCGCTATGGTGTACTCATGCTATACTTCTACACATTTTTGTGCAGATCCAGATTCTTCAAAGCGAGCTGGGCATTCGCGAGCTGTTTATTAGAGTTGTTGTGGAGACTTTAAGGTATACATGCGTAACCACTTGCAGGCCTCGGAGTCACCTTCCATTGTTCTGTGCTACTATTTACTTTATTTTCAAACAATGTTGTATTTAGTGATTTTTATTACACTCTCAGTAGAGCTTATGACCCCTACTATCGGTTTTTGGAAAATGTATAACTATTGATCATTTTTAGCTATGTATGTCATTTACTAGTTTATATTTAATGGTTAAATAGTTTAAATCTGTTAATAACTCAGTATATGTTAGGCTTACCTCGCTTTCCTTGGATTTTGGGTCGTCCCATACATCTATGCTGATAAGCTTTACCTTTTACCCGCCATTATTTAGTTTTTCACTTGTTGAAGACTGACGCATTTGAAACTTTCGATGTGTATCTTTAACATGCCTGATGTGATCAAATTGTCAAATCTTTGTGCTAATTATACTATCTTTAGTTTACGTAACCTCCTTTTGCACTTAAAAATTACATAACTTAAAGCTAAAAGATAAGGAAGTTAATTGAAAGGTGATAGTGATTAAAAGAAGAAAAAAAGAGAAGAAGAAGAAGAGAAAACTATGAAGAAGTGTTAAAAAGAATTCCTTGTTTCTGAAAAAGAACACAAATGATGAAATGAAAAGGAAAAATTAGGTGATGAATTGAATAGTAGCAAGGTAGAAAATTTGAAACGGGATTAGGGAGGTTGTAGTTATTTTTTCTATACAAATCTGTAACTTTTCTTTTCCATAAACCGACATATGTTACAATTCCTTTAAAGTCCTATTTGATTCTAGACTAAGCATAACTATATTAACATGGAAGATCATAAGGGGCAAATTTATGGTATGAAGTGTATGCATTTAAACTTTTGTACGAGAGTGAGTAAATTATTTCTATCTTCATATCATATTATTGCTTTGAATTACATTTTTGAGTTTAGGGATCCTCTCTGGAAAGGTTATGGTATACAGAGATGAGAAGTGAAGAATATTTATTTCTCAATCGGAATGAATGAGCAAGAGAAGGTAAATTTGTGGTTACGGGATAAGTGTTGAAGATTTGATGACATAACTTAATTATTTCCTCAATTAATTGGTGATTTGGCACTCAAAAGTGAAGTAGTTATTTGGGAAGTTGATGAAACGCATACTTGTAGATTAATTGTTGTTACCAATCGAATTGTAGGTTTGTGCTTATATTGAGTTTTTTCTTTTTTTGATCGAGGATGACATTGATGTATTTTTTAGCTTAGTTGATGATTCATTTCTAAGAGTGTTGTCAATTCTTGACTTGTTTGAGGACAAGAAAATTTGTACTTTTGTGCCAACTCATGATTTAAATGAGTCGCACAAACACCCTAGTACATGTTGCTTAACGGTGAGAGTACCTGAAGAGCATGGATGAGGGGAGGATTCGTAACGTTTTTAATTGGTTATCTTGTCTTTCTAATACGTTATTTAAAAGTTGCCATATTAAATTTGGCTTAAGTTTGAAGATATTGACAAGTTAATATATTACCAATTTATATATGCTTTTTACATGATTTTTTATTATTAGTTGATAAAAATAATACATTAATGGTAGTTTAGTATGTTAAATGTTTTATGAATTGGAGAAGGAAGTCGAAAGAAAATAAGTAAAAAAGGAGCCAAAATAAAGAAAATGGAGAAACTCCATAAAATAGACAATACCCACGATTGCGGGAAGAATCTTTAATTAATTTATAATGAATGATGTACTTTTGATATATTTAAATCTTCATATATAGAATAAGACAAAAAGTATTATATTAGACGTCTAATGTTAATGCTTCGGCTTAGCTATATTTATATGATATAATATCTCGGGACCTCCTGAACTTGGCACCATTTCTTAAAAGCATATCAAAACTAATGTTGGTCCTAATTACCTCCTGAATTTGGCATCTAGATAGCCTTTGACCCCTTAGATGCAGACGTGACAAAGAGTATGAATACAATCACTTTGAAGCACATGGGAGTGAAGAAAAATTTAAAAATAATTAATTTTCCCATAGAATATTTTTAACCGTTAATTGCCACATGATCGCATCTTGATTTTTCTTAATATACAAAGTATATTTTACCCAACTTTGTATTATTTTTGTTCCTTTGTTAGATGCCATTGATATTTGTTTCAACTATGTATTTCTTCATTTTTGAGCCAATCTCTAAAAGTTTTGGCTCAAATTTCATTACTTTTAGCCAAATAAAAATATTTTAGCCAAAATAATAAAGTGTCAATTGTATAATTTTTAAAATTTATTTATTAGATGCAATTTAAGTCGAGAGTCTATCGAAAACAGTCTCTCTGTCTTTATAGGGTAGGGGTAAGTGTAAAGTCCCAGGCTACTTTAACACTCTTTAAAGTCCAAATCGATGACTAATTGATTGGAAATGGGGGATACTTTAACACTCTTTGAAGTCCAAATCGATGACTAATTGATTGAAAATGGGAGTAAAATTTTCATGTCCAAGGATACTTTAAGGTCAATATATGGGTTACGGAACAAATTGAAGTCAAGTTGGTTTAGTTTAATATTTTAAAGATGGCATAAATATGGAATTGCCAATTAGTATTTTGGCTACGTATTTAATTAAGGAAATTTTACTTCATATAGCAAAGGTATACACCCTAGTTATTATAAATCAAAATTATTTTAAAATATTATTTTCTATAGCTACCTTTTATATTTTATAGCAAAATAAGTATTTATGGTATATACTACCATTGAGGCATGAAATACGCTATTATGTTTTTTCTATCTCTTAGACAGCTGGACATACCTATTTTAAGGTAATTGCAGTTATTGTGTTCATGAACACATGGCACGAATACATGTGAATACATGCGCATACAACTAGACTGCCCTGATTTTAGACGCTTTTTACTGTTGTATTCATAAATACAGGAGCACGAATACATGTGAATACATGCGCATACAACTGGACTGCCTGATTTTAGATACTTTATGCTATTGTATTCATGAATACATGGCGAAAATACATGTGAATACATACGTGTACAGTTGGACGGCCCTGATTTTAGGTGCTTTTTACTGATGTATTCATGAATACAGCATGGCGAATACATGTGAATACATACGCGTACAGCTGGATTGCCCGGATTTTAGGCGCCTTTTGTTGCTGTATTCATAAATACATATCATGACCCAAAATCCCACCACATAAATCGTGATGGCACTTAGTCTCTAAGACTAGGTAAGCCGATTACAATTACAATTCAAACCATTTTTTTTTATAATCGAAACCAACAGCGGAAATAATTATAACACCTTCCCAAAACTGATAATACTGAGTCACGAGCTCTAACTGAGTACATGCAGTGATCCCCAAGGATCGAATATATAATACTGTTCGAATAAGAGTGGACAGTACAAGAAAAATGAAAAGACTCCAAGGGACTGCGACGACCAAGCAGCCCTACCTTAAATCCTTGCTATCACACTCTAATCTCTGTCCGAATCCGATATCTCCAATACCTGACTCTGCACAAAAATATGCAGAAGTGTAGTATGAGTACACCACAGTCGGTACCTAGTAAGTATCAAGACTATCCTTGGTGGAGTAGTGACGAGGTATAGTCAAGACACTCACTAGTCAAATAACCTGTGCAATATAGCATACAAAAATAATAGAACAATAAATAACAGTGATGGCAACAATAATCAACTTGTGACATAAACAACAAGGCAACAGGAATACTATAAATATTGTTCAAACGAATAATAAACACAAGTACATCCAATTAATCAAGTCCTTCAAATATTAATCATTCACATATAATTCTTTCGAATAAATACCCTCCAAATATATTTCTTCAAATAAATATCCTTCGAATATAAAATTCTTTCACATAAATATCTTATATCATAATCATAAATACGGGTCTCAGCCCCCTTTCATATTCTCATGGCACCTCGTGCCCATGTCTATATCATATTTACACGGATAAACTCACGTGCCCAAAATATCAATATATAAAAATTGTAGGATCAATTTATTTTCAATAAAGTAAGGTTAAAATCTTTAAATCAAGTAAGAAATCAACAAAGAAATAAGTTTATTTTAAAAATCATTTGAGTGAAGAAAAATGACATTTCAATTAAAATAAAGCATCAGATAAGCTATTGATTTGGATGTAAAACTTATTAAATTAAAATATAATAGTAATTTTGTTTTATTTAAAATAACTCAATCATCGAAAACAAGTACAACCCAAAAATACAAATCCTCAGAGTCTCGTACGAAAAATCCAAAGCCAACACAATACAACAAGAAATGCAAAACACTTAATATTAAGTCAAATAATACATCACAGAGAACACACGAATTTACAAATTACAGAAAAATAAAATAACCAAAGGCAAGTGCAGCCATAGAGAAATATCAACAAAGGGTACTCCCGAGGTACCGTCTTGTAGTCCCAAATCATAAATAAATTTCAACAAAGGGCACTCCCGAGGTAGCGCCTCGTAGTCCCAAATTATAAATAAATTCACAATATTTTCTTATATCACCGCGAGAGCCTTCACATTTTAGTTTTACAAATTATTTTTTCCGAAATAGCATCCCGCGTTTTAGCCACCCTTATCACACCACATGGCTTCCAGTAGTTCCCCTACTAGCCACGCGTATCAAGCCCCCCTTATCTCACCGCATGCATTTCAACACCCGACCTTATACCACCGCATGTGTATCAATATCACAATATATCACAACTCGCACCTTAAGTGCCCGATTATCACAGCATAACACAACTTGCACTTCAAGTGCTCAAATATCATAACATATTATAAATTACACATCAAATGCTCAAATATCAAAACATATCACAAATTACACATCAAGTGCTCAAATATTACAACATATCACAAATTGCACATCAAGTGCTCAAATATTACAACATATCAAAAATTGCACATCAAGTGCTCAAATATTACAACTTGCCACAGAAATCAACAATACATTATTCTCCACAATAAGGAGCCCATGGATCGACTATAATGTGCACAAAATCTTAACAAAATATTCGGGAGTGAACAACTCAATAATATTTCACAATTTAACACTTTGCCTCAGTATGATTTACGGCCTTTATAACTCAATACCAATTTCAACAGCATGAACTGGAAAGTAATTCATCAAGGAACAACGTCCTCTTTAATCCAAATTTTTTTGGCAAATAGATTAATACCTCATTTTAAAATTATTTAATAAATTATTTGCAAATGAAGAATCCATAATGAAATTATCTCCTGAAAATATCAACTCAATAAAAATACGGGATTCACATAAAATCAAGGTGGCAATCACACTAAATCATCATATAAATATAAATTCAACAAATAAAGATTTAGACATGATAAATAGAGGATTTAACAAGTGCCAATAATTTTCAATTTAGTACATAAGGGCGTCTAAGAATTTTAGCCGATATAATTTGCATATATAAACCAATCGCGTACATGGTTTTCAATTATACAATTTTTTTTACATAAGACTCAATGCCTAAGGGGTAATTCCCTCACTCAAGGTTAGGCAATATACTTACCTTTTTGAAGCTAGGCCGATATTCCAAAATCGTCTTCTTACTTGAATTGACCTCCGGACAGCTCAAATCTAACCAAATTAATTGTATAACTTCATTAAAATTCATCGGAAATAATTCTAAATAATAAAACGTCAATTTAAAATTTTACATTAAAAAGTCAACCAAAAGTCAATGCGGGGCTCGTATCTCGGAATCCGGCAGAATTTTACGAAATTCGAACACTTATTCAGATACGAGTCCAACCATACCAATTTTATCAAATTCTGATAATGAATCGTCCTCCAAATCTATATTTCTTTTTTGAAAGATTTTACAATTTTGTCCCAATTTCCAACTCAATTCACTGATTAATTAAATGATGAAGATAACAACGGATTCGTGTAATATAGCCAAAACCAAGTTAGAATCACTTACCCCGAAGAATTCTTTGAAAATCCCCTGAAATATCGCCACAAACCGAGCTCCCAAAGTCCAAAAATAAAAAATGAGATAAAACCCTAGTTCATATAGTACAAAATCTGACCCCCATTGTGCTGACCGCACATTTATTAGTGCGGCAGCACATCCCAGGTTCTGCGGCCGCAATCCAAATTGTGCGGCCGCACTTCTGCA
>AWOL01S0003482.1:16731-33965 GCA_000715115.1 Nicotiana otophora
GGTAGAGAGGCTGTTTCCAAATGACCCTCGGCATCCTTCCCTCCAAGAACTCCCCACCTTGCTCTTGGGGTGACTCGAACTCACAACATCTTGGTTGGAAGTGGAGGGTGCTTACCATCAGAGCAACCCACCTTGTCCAAACGTCCAAACTTAAATTTCTATTTTAGCAATTTCAAGTCTAATTTAGCTACGTGCTTCCAAATAATTTTTCGGACGCGCTCCTAAGTCCAAAATCACCATACGGAGCTATTGGAATCATCAAAACTCTATTCTAGGGTCGTTTGCTCAAAAGTCAACTCTCTGGTCAAATCTTTTCTTTTAAGCTTCTTAAATAAGAATTGTTCTTCCAATTTGATCCTGAATCATCCCAAAATCAAGCTTGACCACACATGCAAGTCATAATACACATCACAAAGCTTCTTGGGACCTTAAGTTGTTGAACGAGATGCTAATTCACGAAATGACAAATCGGGTCGTTATAATACATGGCGCGAATATATGCGCGTACAGCTGACGACCCTGATTTATAGAGGCTTTTTACTGCTATATTCATGAATACAACAGCGAGAATACAGCGAATACACTACCGTAACAACTGAATAGTAGCTATCAGAAGTAATTATGTATATGGTAGTTATAGGAAGTTAATAGCCACTAAATAATAGTGGTTTCTTGAAAATTCCTCTTTAATTTATTATTTTCTGTGAAAAACAAGGGTGTAAAGGATCATCACAAAGTGGGCTTACAATTGAGGTTACACGTGAATTACAAGCCCAGCACAAAGACAATGTTGTACACCAGGGTCATTCTTATGCTTCTTTATTTGTCAATTTTAAAAGAAGGAAAATGCAGCAGCCAGGCCATAAAATTAAAACGAAAAGAAATAGGGTTTTAGCAACCACTTAAGGATTATCAAATAAAGGCAGTAAAATAGCTTCACTGTAAGTTATACTCATAACATGAAGCATAGGGGAATACATATACATCATTGTCTTTAACTTTTGGTAGCAATGAGATGAAAAATTACTGGGATTTGAAGAATAGCTAATGTTTGTCATTTAAATTCCATCACGACCACTTTTCAAAGGGAACAAAGTGATTTGGATAGCTTACAAGTCAACAACGAAAATCCCATCAATCCTTGAAGGATTAGGTAGAAACAAATCACGAGGTTGAGGCATATTAACAATCAAAAGTTGGCGGTGGAATACAATGGTCTAGTAGTGAAATTCTTGCATCAGATCTTTAAGTTTGGATTCAAGGTAAATTTTAAGTGTACCGATCTGGCCGGTCGTTTTGAGTGTATTAGCCCCAATTCCCTATTTACTACTTTTTCCGTATCTGTTTCTGCTTATGTGACTTGTCGGGAGGTCTTGTTTTTGTTTTGGAGTGTTTTGGGATACGTAGTCCCTAAAATGAAAGTTTAAGTCTTAGGATTTTGACCGTAGTCGGAATTGTGTGAAGACGACTCCGGAATGGAGTTTCACTGGTTCAGTTAGATCCGTTGGGTGATTTTGGACTTTGGAGCGTGTCCGGACTGTGAATTTGAGGTATGTAGCTAATTCAGGCTTGAAATGACGAAAGTTGAATTTTTGGGAAGTTTGACCAGGGGTTTACTTTTTGATATCAGGGTCGGATTCCGATTTTCGGAAGTTGGAGTAGGTCCGTAATGTTGAACATGACTTGTGTGCAAAATTTGAGGTCAATCAGACGTGGTTTGATAGGTTTCGACATCGGTTGTAGAAATTTGAAGTTTCAAGTTCATTAAGTTTGGATTGGAGCGTGATTCGTGTTTTTGTTGTTGTGTGATATGATTTGAAGGCTGAACTAAGTTCGTATGGTGTTTTAGGACTTGTAGGTATGTTTGGTTGAGGTCTCGGGGGCCTCGGGTTGATTTCGGGTGGTTAACAGATCATTTTGGACTTAGGAGAGATAGCAGATTTTCTGGTATTTTTGTTGCAGACTTTTCTTCATTGCGTTCGCGAGAAATATCCCGCGAGCGCGTAAGGCCTTGGAGAGGCCAGCTGGATGTCACGACCCAAATTCTATTAAGGTCGTGATGCCGCCGGACACCGCGGTCAGGTAAGCCAAAAATAAATACTTAATTTGGTTCTCATTTTTAATATTTCTGAAATCATATTTCCTTCAATTCAATAGTAAAAGATAGAGTTTACAAAATAAATAATAATATTTTTAAAAATTCCAACACAGTGCATCCCATAATTGCCCAAAACCCGGTGTCACAAGTGCATGAGCATCAACTAGGAATATAAAATAAAATACAACATTCTGTCCAGAATACAAATTGGACAGGAAAATATAAATACTCTGAAGGAGACTCTGCTGGATGAGGACTCGTAACGTGGAATGCAGCTCACCTAAGTCCCCGCAATAATCGTGCATCTGCGCCCACGAGGCCACTAGACATATATGCACCTGCACAAAACGTGCAGTAAGTGTAGCATGGTACGTAAATCAACGCGTATTAAGTAAGTATCCCACCTAACCCCGAAGAAGTAGTGACGAGGGGTCGACTTCGATACTTACTAAGGGCTAACAATATGATCATATGAAATTCTAATTAAGCATGATATATATAACAATAAAACTCAGAACAAGAAATAATTAAACAATTCATCTCCCTATTTAAGGACCCAAATCATTCCCTTCATTTAAAACATATAATCTTTCAAATAATGAATTTATACAAATTATAAAGGGAACTTCCAGTTCTATTATCACACACGAATACCACCGAGGATGTTCAGCCCGATCCAACATAAATGTAAACTGTGCACTGCTGAGGGTCGAACAACGCGAACCATAGATGCATCTATTACCCCGCCCACGAATCATACATGCGACGCGGTCAAATATAAATTTATCAATAAATCATAACTCTTTCTTGATTCTTTTCAAAATAAAGATAATTCGACTCGAAGCTTTTAAATCCTTAAAAATCCTTAACTCGGTTCCATTTGATACAGTTAACAACTATAATTAGATAACGGTGTCCACAAGCATGGTGTAAACCTAAAACTACCCGAACACAAACAGGAATAGTAGCTACGTATGGACTCTCGTCACTTCGTGCGTATTTAGCCCCCACAAATAACAACACATATTAATTAAGTTCACCTATGGGGTAGATTCCCTCTTACAATGTTAGAAAAGAGACTTACCTTGCTCCGAAATTCCATAACCGGCTCCTAAGCCCTTCCAACAATTCAAACTGATGCCCAGCGCTCCAAAACTAGTCATTAAATGTGTAAACCCATAAATATATACTCTAATACTCATTATAATTCAATTTACAATAATTCCTAACTCCGCTTAAAAAGTCGATAAAAATCACACGCGGGCCCGGATTCTGAAAATTTTTAAAGGTAAACTTTACCCATGACACCACGAACTCAAATATATAATTTATTCAAATTCCATGTCCAATTTCGTGGTCAAAATCCAAAAATATATATTTCTAGGTTTTCTACCAAAAATCTCAAATTTCTACAAATTTTCAAGTTTAAATCCTTATATAAACCATATATTTAAGTCCCAATATGTGGGAATCACTTACTTTGACATAGTGATAAAAATCCCCCTTCCAAAAGCTCCAAAAATTGCCCATCCAAAAGAAAAATGGAGGAAAATAACCAAATCTCGTCTTAAATTGACATTGCGCAGCCAAACTTCTCGCCTTTGTGGTCCAACAGCCGCTCCTGCGGCTCTGCATCTGCGGAAATAACCTCGCAGATGTTGTTTTCCTCCTTAGCCAGCTCGTCCGCTTCTGCGATCAGCGACTCACTTCTGCGAGACCGCTTCTGCGGTGCATGCGCCGCACCTGCGCCCATCGACCGCTCCTGCATTGCCAACTTCGCAGGTGCGCCCAAATGTTCCGCATCTGCGGTTTCTGACCAGGCTCCTCTCCTTCGCACATCGAGCTCGCACCTGCGGCCCTTTTCACGCAGGTGCGATTGCACCAGGTATCAGCTGCCTCAGCATTTCATCCAAGTCCAAACTCGATCCGTTAACTATCCGGAAACAACCCGAGGCCCTCGGAACCTCAACCAAATATACCAACACGTCCCAAAACACATCACGAACTTAGTCGAGCCTTTAAATCACATCAAACAATGCTAAAAACATGAATCACACTCCAATTCAAACTTAGTAAACTTTGAAACTTCAACTTCTACAATCGATGACTAAACCTATCAAATCATGTCCGATTGACCTCAAATTTTGCACACAAGTCACATTCGACATTACAAACCTATTCCAACTTCCGAAATTGGAATTCGACCCCGATACTAAAAAGTCCACTTCCGGTCAAACTTCTCAAAAACCTTCAAATTTCTAACATTCGCCAAACGACCCCAAAATGACCTACGGACCTCCGAATCCACTTTCGGACGCACTCCCAACATCAGAATCGCCATACGGAGCTATTGCCAGTTGAAATGCACCTCAACCCAAATTTACAAAATTATTTCAAAATGCCAACTTCCACAATAGGTGTCGAAACGTACCCGGGTCATCCACAACCTGATCCAGACATACTCCCAAGCCCAAAATTATCATACAAATCTCTCGGAACCTTCAAATCTCGATTTCTAGGTTGTTTACTCAAAATCACCCTTTAGTCAATTCCTCCAACTTAAAGCTTCCGAAATTAGAACTTTCTTCCAAATACACTCTGAACTTCCCGAAATTAAATTCCAACCACGCGTACAAGTCATAATACCTGAAGTGAAGCTGCTTAGGGTCTCAAACTGATGAACGATGTGCTAGGGCTCAAAATGGCCGGTAGGGTCATTACATTGGAGTTATTCTTCGTGTTCACGAAGATGGGGACGCATTCACGAAGGTGTGATCTATGTATGCATAGCGAACGCAGGGGTGGTGTCGTGTTCGCGAAGAGGAGTGAGGTAGCTGGGGACCCCAGGCCCTTGGTCTATTCATTCGCGGGGCAGGGGTCGCGTTCGCGAAGAGTTAATTTGAGGGGCAGGCAGATTGGTCCACGCAAACGCAAGAGGGTGGTTGCGTTCGTGAAACGAGGTTTTCGAGTTCACATCATAAAATTGAAGTGGGAGCTCGGTAGAAGGCAAATTTTGGAGAGATTCTTGTGTGGGTGTTTGGGGTAAGTGTTTCCTATCCAATTTTGGTCAAATCCCATGATTATGCCTTTAATTCCACCATCTAATTTGTGATTTGGGGTGAAAATTTTGGGAAAAAGAGGAAGAATTCTTGAGTTAGATTTTTGAGGTTTTGAATGGGATTTTGTTAGCGGATTTGGGTATTTGATATGGTTACACTCGAGAGTGAATGGGCTTTTGGGTTTTGCGACTTTTGTCAGATTTTGAGACGTGGGCCCGGGGCCCGGTTTGAGTCTATTTTGGATTTTGGCTTAAAATTTCTTGTTTTTCTTGTGGAATTGATTCTTTTTGCCTATATTAATTATATCGTGGTGCTTGTGGCTATATTCAGGGCGTTTGGAGATTGATTCAAGTAGAAAAGGCATTGTAGCCTAGGATTTTGCGCGGTTTGAGGTAAGTAACAGTTTTAAATCTGGTCCTGAGGGTATGAAACCTCGGATTATCGGATTATGTGAGTATTTTGGAGGAGACGCACATTCTAGGTGACGGGCGTGGGGGCTTGCACCTTAGGAATTGGGACTTGGTCCATTCCGTGAAACTGTAAAGTTGAATAACTTGTTGCTAGCTATATGCTCTCTCTGTGTTATAGAAATTTGACTGCAAATCATGGTAGAAATCATGCTTAGGCTATGTGATGGTACTATTGGGACCTGCAGAGGTCGCGTACTTATTGAATTACTTGCTAATTGCTATCTTGTACTCAGCCATGGTTTTACTCGTGTATCATATCTTAGCCTCTTCTTGATTCTTGTTGACACACTATGTTACCTCTGTTTGGGTCGATCCTTGTGATTTCCAAGAGCCCGAGAGACTAGAGAGGTTGATGACTGAGTGAGGCCGAGGGCTTGTCTGTGAGGTATTGTTACTATGGCACGTGAGTTGCCCGTGCGGATCTATATATTGATACTATAGCACGTGAGTTGTCCGTGTAGTACATGATCTGTCCGTGCGGATATAGTGCTTGGGCTGAAAGGAGCCCCTCCAGAGTCTGCACACTCCCAGTGAGCGCATGTACCTATTGAGTGTGAGTACTGAGGGCTGAGAGCTGAGTGATTTGAGCTGTTGTGACGAGTTGATTGACTGTTGCCCTGAGAGGCTGTACTTGGTTTTTTATTTGTTGATGCACTTAGTTGCTATTTGTCATTGTTGTGAAAATTCCTGAAAGATCCTATATCTGGATTACCTGAACTTTAACTGTATAAAACTGATTGGACTTAAACTGCCGGATGTGAAAGCATGTCTATTCTTTGCTGAAATTATTAAAAATAAATTGTAATTGTATAGCTCGTCACTGCTTCTCAGTTCCTTATTTATTTCTGTTACTTGCTGAGTTGGTTATACTCATGCTACACCCTGCACTTCATATGCAGATCCAGGTGTGTTTGATCACGGAGGTCGTTGAGTTCGTGCGCGATCAAGTACCGGAGACTACGAGGTAGCTGCTAGTGTCCGCAGACCTTGTCTCTCTTTCTATTCTTTCTTTCTTTCTTTCCTATATTGATACTTAGACATTGTTTTTATTAGACTGGATATCTAGATACTAATGACTTGGTGACACCCCGATTTTTGGGGTTATCTTTCCGCATTTTATTTTGAATTCAACTCCAGTTTTTGTAAAATTTTCTGGTATGAAAAAGCTTTGAATATCCTTTTTATGAAATATTGAAGTATTTTGAAAGGCCGACTTGCCTAGTACCATCAATAGGCACCATCACGACAGGTTAGAGTTTTGGGTCGCAAAAAGTTGGTATCAGAGCCTAGGTTACATAGGTCTCACTAGTCATGAGCAGGTTTAGTAGAGTCTTGCGGATCGGTACGGAGACGTCTGTACTTATCTTCGAGAGGCTGCCGAATCCTTAGGAAATTTCACATTCTTGAGTTCTTGTCGTGCGAATATTTTGATTCTGGTAACTAAATTTTTGTTGTTCTAATTCTCTCACAGATGGTGAGGATACATACTACGGGGCAGGATATACAGCCACTGGTACCACCAGTCAGGGTACTGAGAGGCCGAGGTCACGGTAGGTGCAGAGGTACAGCTCGCACCATAGCTAGGGCAACACCTGCAGATCCACCAGTTACCCCAGTTCAAGAGCAGACTCCAGTTGTGGATGAGCCTGTAGGACCAGCTCAGGCACCACCCGTGCCCATTGTGATTTCAGGCCTTCATGAGGCCTTAGCTCAGATTCTGACCGTGTGTACCAGTCTTGCTCAAGCGGTCTCTGTTCTGGCTGCAGCAGCCACTTCTCAGGCCGGGGGAGGTTCTTAGACTCCCGCCGCCCCGCACACCAAAGCAGGTGGTACAGGGACTCCAGACACTGGGGGCACCACTAGCCCAGCCAGTTGCAACTTCTCAGGACTATGTAGTTCCTGTCATGCCTGATGATGAGCAGCGTAGATTGGAGAGGTTTGGGAGACTCCAGCCTCCATCTTTCAGTGGTACCGAGGGAGAGGATGCACAAGGCTTCTTGGATAGGTGTCAGAGGATACTCCGTACAGTAGGTATTCTAGAGACCAGTGGGGTCTCGTTCATTACTTTTCAGCTCTCTGGGATGGCTTCAATTGGTTGGAGGCTTACGAGAGGCGTAGGCCGGTCGACGCAGCACCCCTTACCTGGCAACAGTTCTCTGGTCTATTCCTGGAGAAGTTCGTGCCTCAATCCCATAGAGAGGAACTGCGCAGGCAGTTCGAGCATCTTCGTCAGGGTGATATGTCCGTGACGCTGTATGAGATGAGATTTTCAGAGTTGGCCCGTCATGCTATCTGGTTGGGAGAGGATCAGGAGTTTCATAAATGGCCTCACTTTTCAGCTGCGATTGCTTATGACTAGAGAGAGAGTGTGCATGTGCTACTTTCGATGAGGTTATCGAATTGCTCGTTAGATTGAGATGGTTCGTAGCCAGCAGCAGGTTGAGAGGGAGGCCAAAAGGCCTCGTGGCCAGGGTGGATTCAGCGGTGTTCCGCTGGGGGATAGTTCTACCACGGTAGGGGTCGTCCTTACAAACATGCTCAGATGGCTCGCCCAGTTCACCGTGGTACATCATTTGGCCATGGGTCATATAGTCATCAGTAGGGCCAGTCATCGTTCAGTGCACTACCGGTGCAGAGTTCTCACCATGCCTCGTTAGCTTAGGTTTCCACGGGTAGTTCCTCTAGGCATCAGTAGTAGCAATTCCGTCAGAGGAGGGGTTGTTTCGAGTGTGGAGATTTTGGTCACATTAAGAGAGATTGCCGTAGGTTGTTGAGCGGGGCTCGACAGTGCCGTAGATTTTGGTCACTCGGCCAATGGCACCAGCACCAGCAGCTCCACCACCCGTCCAGCCAGCTTGAGTTAGGGCTCAGTCAGCTAGGGGTCGCCCGAGAGGGGGAGGTCGATCAGGGGTGGCCAAGACCATTCTATGCTCTCCCTGCCAGACCAGATGCCATTGCTTCAGATGCTATAATTATAGGTATTGTCTCAGTTTGCCACAGAGATGCCTCTGTATTATTTGACCCTGGTTCCACTTATTCATATGTGTCCTCGTATTTTCCTCACAATCTGGATATGCCATGTGAGTCTCTAGTTTTATCTGTTCATGTGTCTACGCCGTGGGCGATACTATTATTGTGAACCATGTATATCGGTCATGTGTGGTGACTATTGGGGCTCTGGAGACCAGAGTAGATCTTTTGCTGCTTAGTATGGTCGATTTTGATGTGATATTGGGTATGGATTGGTTGTCTCCATGTCATGCTATTTTATATTATCAAGCTAAGATCGTGACGTTAGCGATGTCGGGGTTGCCGAGAGTTTAGTGGAGCAGTTCTATAGACTATGTTCCCAGTAGAGTGATTTCATACTTAAAGGCTCAGCGGATGGTTGAGAAGGGTTGTCTATCCTATTTGGCTTTTGTGAGGGATGTTAGTACAGAGGTCCCTACTATTGATTTTGTTCCTATGGTGTGTGATTTCCCGGATGTGTTTCCTGCAGACTTGTCGGGCATGCTGCATGACAGGGACATTGACTTCGGTATTAATTTGGTGTCGGGCACTCAGCCCATTTCTATTCCATCGTATTGTATGGCACCGGCGGAGTTGAAGGAGTTGAATGAACAACTTCAAGAACTCCTTGATAAGGGGTTTATTCAGCCTAGCGTGTCACCTTGGGGTTCACCAGTTGTTTTTGTAAAGAAGAAGGATGGTACTATGAGGATGTGCATTGATTACATGCAGTTGAACAAGGTCACGGTCAAGAACAAGTATCCTTTGCCACGTATTGATGATCTATTTGACCAGCTTCAGGGAGCGAGGGTGTTCTTCAAGATTGATTTGAGGTCAAGGTATCACCAGCTAGAGATTCAGAATTCAGATATTCTTAAGGTAGATTTCAGGACCTGATATGGCCATTATGAGTTCCTTGTGATGTCTTTTGGGCTGACCAACACCCTAGCAGCGTTCATACATTTGATGAACAATGTGTTTCAGCCTTATCTTGACTCGTTAATTATTGTATTCATTGATGATATCCTGGTGTACTTTCGTAGCCAGGAGGAGCATGCCCAACATCTGAGGATTGTGTTACAGCAGTTGAGGGAGGAGAAGCTTTATGCAAAGTTCTCCAAGTGTGAGTTTTGGCTCAGTTCAGTGGCGTTCTTGGGGCACATGGTGTCCAGTGAGGGTATTCAAGTAGATTCGAAGAAGATAGAGACGGTTCAGAGTTGGCCCAGACTGTTCTCAGCCACGAAGATTCAGAGCTTTCTTGGGTTGGCGGCTATTACCATCGTTTTATGGAGGGTTTTTCATCTATTGCATCACCCTTGACAAAATTGACCCAAAAGGGTGCCCCTTTCAAGTGGTTGGATGAGTTCGAGGATAACTTTCAGAAGCTCAAGACTGCTTTGACCACGGCTCCAGTTCTAGTTCTACCATCAGCTTCTGGTTCTTACACATTGTATTGTGATGCCTTGCTGATCGGTATTGGGTGTGTTCTAATGCAGGAGAGTAGAGTGATTGCTTATGCTTCACGCCAGTTGAAGTCCCATGAGAAGAACTATCATGTCCATGGCCTTGAGTTAGAAGCTATTGTTCACGCCTTGAAGATTTGGCGGCACTATTTATATGGGGTCCATTGTGAGATTTACACTGATCATTAGAGTTTGCAGCATCTGTTCAAACAAAAGGATCTTAACTTGCGTCAGCAGAGGTTATTGGAGCTTCTTAATGACTATGATATCACCATTTCGTACCATCCGGGGAAGGCCAATGTGGTGGCCGATGCCTTGAGTCGCGGGGCAGAGAGTTTGGGGAGCTTAGCATATCTTCCAGCAGTAGAGAGGCCATTGGCATTGGATGTTCATGCATTAGCTAGCCAGTTTGTTAGATTGGATGTTTCTGATCCGAGTCGAGTATTAGCTTGTATGGTCTCTCGGTATTCTCTTTATGATCGTATCAGGGAGTGTCAGTGGCCCCCCATCTACTTGTCCTTAAAGACACAGTCCATCACGGTGGTGCTAAGAAGGTCACTATTGGGGATGATGGTGCATTGAGGATGCAGGGCAGGCTATGTGTGCCCAATGTAGATGGTTTGCGTGAGCTGATTCTCCAGGAGGCTCACAGTTCGCGGTATTCTATTCATCTGGGTGCTGCTAAGATGTATCAGGACTTGAGACAGCATTACTTATGGAGGAGAATGAAGAAGGACATAGTGGAGTATGTAGCTCGGTACTTATATTGCCAGCAGGTAAAGTATGAGCATCAATGACCAGGTGGGTTGCTTCAGAAGTTAGAGATTCCGGAGTGGAAATGGGAGCGGATCACTATGGATTTTGTTGTTGGGCTTCCATGGACTCAGCGGTGGTTTGATGCAGTTTGGGTGATTGTAGATAGGCTGACCAAGTCAGCTCATTTCATTCCTTTGATGACTACCTATTCTTTCGAGCAGCTGGCTCGAGTGTATATCCGCGAGATCGTCAGGCTTCATGGCGTACCAGTATCTATCATCGCTGACCGGGGTACGTAGTTTACATCATGGTTCTGGAGGGCCGTACAACATGAGTTGGATACTCGAGTGGAGTTGAGCACAACATTTCACCCTCAGACGGACGGACAGTCCGAATGCACTATTCAGATATTAGAGGATATGCTTGGTGTGTGTGTAATGGAGTTTGGGGGCTCATGGGATTAGTTCTTGCCATTAGCGGAATTTGCCTACAACAACAGTTATCAGTCGAGCATCCAGATGGCACCGTATGAGGCTCTGTATGGTAGGTAGTGTAGGTTTCTGGTGGGTTGGTTCGAGCCAAGCGAGACTAGATTATTGGGTACAGATTTGGTTCAAGAGGCTCTGGAGAACGTTAATGTGATTCAGGATAGACTACGCATAGCCCAGTCCAGATAGAAGAGTTATGCAGATTGGAAGGTTCGTGATGTTGCATTCATGGTTGGGGAGCAGGTTTTGCTCCGGGTGTCACCCATGAAAGGGGTTATGAGGTTCGGGAAGAAGGGCAAGCTAGGCACGAGGTTTATCGGCCCATTTGAGGTATTGCGACGTGTTGGGGAGGTTGCTTATGAGCTTGCCTTGCCTCTCAGTCTAGCGGGAGTTCATCCAGTATTCCATGTTTCTATGCTCCGGAAGTATCACGGCGATTCGTCTCACGTGTTGGATTTCAGCTCAGTCTAGTTGGACATGGATTTATCTTATGTTGAGGAGGCGGTGACGATCTTGGATAGGCAGGTTGGAAAGCTAAGGTCGAAGAACATTGCTTCCGTGAAAGTTCAGTGGAGGGGTCAGCCGGTCGAGGAGGCGACTTGGGAGACCGAGCATGATATGCGCAGCCGTTATCCTCATCTTTTTACCATTTCAGATGTCTCTATGCTCGTTCGAGGATGAATGATTATTTTAAGAGGGGGAGGATATAACGACTCGGCCGATCATTTTGAGTGAATTAGCCCCGATCCCCTATTTACTGCTTTCCCCGTATCTGTTTCTACTTATGTGACTTGCCGAGAGGTCTTGTTATTTGTTTCGGAGTATTCTAGGACACATAATCCCTGAAACGGAAGCTTAAGTTTTAGGATTTTGACCGTAGTAGGAATTGTGTGAAGACGACTCCGGAATGGAGTTTCGTCGGTTTCATTAGCTCCGTTGGGTGATTTTGGACTTTGGAGTGTGTCCGGACTATGAATTTGAGATTTGTAGCTAATTTAGGCTTGAAATGGCGAAAGTCGAATTTTTGAAAAGTTTGACTGGGGGGTTGACGTTTTTATATCGGGGTCATATTCTGATTTCCGGAAGTTGGAGTAGGTTCGTAATGTTCAACATGACTTGTGTGCAAAATTTGAGGTCAATCGGACATGGTTTGATAGGTTTCGTCATCGGTTGTAGAAATTTGAAGTTTCAAGTTCATTAACTTTGGATTGGAGGGTGATTCGTGTTTTTGTTGTTGTTTGATGTGATTTGAAGGTTGGACTAAGTTCGTATAGTGTTTTAGGACTTGTAGGTATGTTTGGTTGAGCTCCCGGGGGCCTTGGATTGATTTCGGGTGGTTAACGGATCATTTTGGACCCTAGGCCCTTGGTCTACATGTTCGCGGGGCAGGGGTCACGTTCGCAAAGGGTGATGTTAGTAAAGCTTCACATTCGTGAAGCTATGGTCGCGTTCCCGAAGAGTTAAGTTGAAGGGCAGGCTGATTGGTGCAATCGAACGCGATAGGATGGTCGCATTCGCGATGAAGGTGCATCTCGGTAGATTTAAAAGATTAGAAACAAGGGTTTCGAGTTCATATCATAAAATGGAAGTGGGAGCTCGATAAAAGGCGATTTGTGGAGAGATTCTTGCATGGGTATTTGGGGTAAGTGATTCCTATCCAATTTTGGTCAAATCCCATGATTATGCCTTTAATTCCACCATCTAATGTGTGATTTGGGGTGAAAATTTTGAGAAAAAGAGGAAGAATTCTTGAGTTAGATTTTTGAGATTTTGAATGGGATTTTGTTAGAGGATTTGAGTATTTGATATGGTTAGACTCGGGAGTGAATGGGCTTTCGAGTTTGGCGACTTTTGTCGGATTTTGAGACATGGGCCTGGGGGCCGGTTTGAGTCTATTTCGGATTTTGGCTTATAATTTCATGTTTTTCTTGTAGAATTGATTCCTTTTGCCTATATTAATTATATCGTGGTGCTTGTGGCTATATTCAGGGCCTTTGGAGATTGATTCAAGGGGAGGTTTGAGGTAAGTAATAGTTTTAAATCTGGTCCTAAGGGTATGAAACCCCGGATTATTGGATTATATGAGTATTTTGGAGGTGACACACATGCTAGGTGACGGGTGTGGGGGCGTGCACCGTAGTAATTGGGACTTGGTCCATTCCGTGAAACTGTAAAGTTGAATAATTTGTTGCTAGCTATATGCTCTCCCTGTGTTATAGAAATTTGACTGCAAATCATGTTAGAAATCATGCTTAGGCTATGTGACGGTACTGTTGGGACTAGTAGAGGTCGCGTACTTGTTGAATTATTTGCTAATTGTTGTCTTGTACTCAGGCATGGTTTTACTCGCGTATTATATCTCAGCCTCTTCTTGATTCTTGTTGATACACTATGTTATCTTTGTTTAGGCCGATACTTGTGATTTTCGAGAGCCCGAGAGACTAGAGAGGTTGATGACTGAGTGAGGCCGAGGGCCTGTCTGTGAGGTGTTGTTACTATAGCACGTGAGTTGTTCGTGCAGATTCACATATTGATACTATAGCACGTGAGTTGTCCGTGCAGCACGTGAGTTATCCATGCGGATATAGCGCTTGGGCTGAAAGGATCCCCTCCGGAGTCTGCACACCCCCAGTGAGCGCGGGTACCTATTGAGTGTGAGTACTGAGGGCTGAGAGACAAGTGATTTGAGCTGTAGTGACGAGTTGAGTGACTGTTGCCCTGAGAGGTTGTACTTGCTTTTTTATTTGTTGATGCACTTAGTTGCTATTTGTCACTGTTGTGAAATTCCTGAAAGATTCTATATCTGGATTACCTGAACTTTAACTGTATAAAACTGATTGGACTTAAACTGCCGGATGTGAAAGCGTGTCTATTCTTTGCTGGAATTATTGAAAATGAACTGTAATTGTATAGCTCATTACTGCTTCTCAGTTTCTTATTTATTTCTGTTACTTGCTGAGTTGGTTGCACTCACGCTACACCCTGCACTTCATGTGCAGATCCAGGTGTGTTTGATCACGGAGGTCGTTGAGTTCGTACGCGATTGAGTATCGGAGACTACGAGGTAACTGCCGGCATCCGCAGACCTTGTCTCTCCTTCTATGTTTTCTTTCTTTCCTGATTGATACTTAGACATTGTTTTCATTAGACTGGATATCTAGATGCTCATAACTTGGTGACACCCCGATGTTTGGGGCTATATTTCCGCATTTTGTTTTGAATTCAACTCCGGTTTTGGTAAACATTTCTGGTATGAAAAAGCTCTGAGTTATCCTTTTTATGAAATATTGAAGTATTTTGAAAGGTCGGCTTGCCTAATACCATCGATAGGCACCATCACAACAGGTTAGAGTTTTGGGTCGTGACATTAAGGCTTTCTCTCCTAATAGGAAATTCTATTAGAATTCACGTGCTATATATATTCGATAAAATTCCTAAGCTATGTCTACTTGTGCTCCAGTATTCAGTTTACTCTATTCTTATTCGATAGTATGAAATTATGACAGTCTTATATTTTTACATATATTATCAATTATTAGTTGACTTTGTTATGATATTTCCATGTAGTTTAGCATTCATTCATGCATTAATGTGATCACATTCAGAAAGAGAGAGCTAGTCGACCTACCCTTGCGTGAGTGCCATAAGGCCAGAGTTAGCTACCCCACGCTCGTAGGGGCTATTCTTTGCTGAGGAGATTGACTGACACTCCCCCGTGCATGTTGCTAGATCTCACGTACGTAGGGCCACTGTGTGTAACCATTTTTCAGAAATGTTATTTCATTAAAAATACTTAGTTTTCACCTTAAGTTTCAGTTATCAATTATAGACTCAGTTTTCATGTTTTCAGTTATCAGCTTATAATTTCAGTTTTCAGCTCATTTTTTGTTTATAGATTTTGTTGATATAAAATTGGAGTTATCAACTTATAGTGTCAGTTTTCAGCTCATTTCCTGTTTATAGATTTTGTTGATATGATATTTTGTGAAATCACTTCCTTTCACATTATGATTTTTTTTCCAGAAGGTCTCGTTCTACCTTTTTAGGAGGTAGCCTATGAGACTTACTGGGTATCCTTTGGTAGTACTTAGCCTGTTTGGTCATGCCATGTCATGTGGCAGGTGTTGAGATTGTAGGTGACGAGATACGTGGCTAGAGACATACTCCGTAGACTCAATTGGCAAGCCCATTGTTTCCTCCCAACGGTGTTGGTGTTCTTTTTAAGTCTTTAATTATTGTTTGACTTTCAGATTATTTTAGGGGAATGCCCCATAGATGTATGTATTCAGACTTACAGTTAGAGGCTCATGACTTTGCTAGTGGTTTTAGTTGTTAGACATGTTGATATTAATATTAGATTTTAGTTTTAAGATAACTATTATTTTAAGACTTATTTATGAATTTCTTAGATATTATGTACATCGACTTTCAATTAGTTAGAATAAGGCTTGCTTGACGGGTAAGGTAGGTTGAGCGCCATCACGTCCCACCCAGTTTGGGGGCGTGACAGTAAGGTTGCGTACACACTACTCTCCCCAGACCCCATGTATGAGATTAAGCTGGATTTGTTGTTATTGTTGTTATTGTTGTTGTTGTTGTTGTTGTTGTTGTTGTTAGAGTTGTTAGATGCAATGATCACTTGTTCCAATTGTGCATTTATTCATTTTGGGTCCAAGCCTGTAAACTATCTTAGCTTGCAGTCCATTAGTTTTACCCGAATAAGACACTTTAGTCAAATAATATAGTTCCAAACCATGTAATTCTTTTATAGTTACTTTCTTAGATACAATGTCAATTTGTTTCATTTGTATATTATTCTTTTTTTGGACCAAATATGTAAATAAAAAAAATTGAAATTTTATTATTTTAACGAAATAAAGTTTTTTAGCCAAAACAATGAAGTTCAATTGCATGTTAGTTTTTGTTTCTTCTTCATATGCAATAGACATTCGCTCAATTTTTTAAAAAATTTTGGGCCAAATCTTATCACGACCTAAACCCCGTCTAGTCGTGATGGCACTTAACCCAACCCACTAGGTAATCCAATTAACTACTAACCAATTTCAATAACAATTAATAAAGAAATTTAAGTAAAAACATATCTGAATCTGATGCATTCCCCAAGGACTGGTAGTACAAATCATGAGCTTCTAAGAATAGAGTTTGCAAAGCTGGTATGAAATAAATACATCATTTGTTCAAAATATACACGAACAAACTTTTATAAATCTAAGGCTACCAAGAACAAAAGGCAGCTACAACCAGAACGCAGGTACGTCTTCAATTCCAGCTCCCGTCGAGTACAGCAACATCAACATCCAATATCTGCACGTAAGGTACATAAGTGTAGTATGAGTACAACCGACCTCATGTACTCAATAAGTAACAAACCTAACCTTAAGTTGAAAGTAGTGACGAGCTTGTACCAAGGTCGGGTCCACAACCAATAACCAACAATAGTTCATAACAACATAAAGCAAGTAACAAAAGAAGTAACTCAGAGATAAAATGCTCAGCTTAATCATGATTTCTGAAAATAGTTCTGCCTTCCAAGTACATCAGCGAAAACCTAAATCGTTTACCGAAGTTGCCAAAAATATGAATAAGTTTGAAAACAATAATTTTCTCAAAAATCAATTTCAATAAAATTAAGATATTTCATTTTCTTTCCAAATAGCCACTGTAAAGCCAATGCATCACTATGCCCATATGTCAACATGTGTGAGAAGTCATGAATGACGTGATACCGTAAAGCATGAGGAAAATAAATCTTTATGCATGTATGTCATGTGTGCATGTCAATGCAATGTATCTCAAAGATGAACTCATGTACTCACACTCTAAGAGTACTCAATATCACCTTCTCACACATTTCACTTATCATGCTAAAT
>AWOL01S0003482.1:34987-45764 GCA_000715115.1 Nicotiana otophora
ACTCGGTACTGTATATGGCCAATCCGGCCCAGGGAAGATCCATCCCGGAATATACACATCAACTGATCATCAGTCACTCAGTAATGAATATGGCCAATCCATCCCGTGGAGAAGATCCTTCTCCAGGTATATAACGCTTCGGATAAGATCTGTGTCTGGGGAAGATCTATCCCTCAATAATATAAACCGCGCTCATTGGGGGTGTGTGCAAACTCCGAAGGGGCTCCTTCAGCCCAAGCGCTATAATCCGCACGGACAACTCACGTGCCATAGTATCAATATCATAATCAATCAGGCCCTCGGCCTCACTTAGTCATCAATCTCTCTAGTCTCTCTCTCTCACGGGCTCACAATGTCATGAAACTAGCCCAAAAATGATGTATCAATAAATAACAATAGAGACTGAGATACGAGATGCATATGAATGTGTATGACTGAGTATGTAATGCAATGAAAGCAGATAACTCAATAGCATAAATGACCTTGGTGGGTCCCAACAATAAAATCATTTAGCCTAAACACAGTTTATAGCATGAATCACAGCTCGATAACTCTAGTACGTAGAGATTTCATGATTTCAGACAAGTTCAGGTAACTACACAGTACCACAGAAATGACGGAGTCACAGCTCACACGGTGCACGCCCGTCACCTAGCATGTGTATCACCTCAATACCAAATACATAACATGTATATTCAGGGTTCATACCCCTCAGCTCCAAGACTATAAGAGTTACTTACCTCAAACAAGACGAATCCAATGTCGAGCAAACTAAATAATGCTCCAGAAATTCCATTTTGCGCGTACAACTCATGAACGGCTCGAATCTAGTCACAATTAATTTGATTCAGTCCACACAAATTATAGAAATTAATTCCATATCAAAATACTAATATTTTCCCACAAAATGTGAAATTACACTCCAAAAATCACCCGTAGGGCCCACATCTTGGAATCCGACGAAACTCACAAAATCCGACAACCCATACAATTACAAGTTCAACCATATAACTTTCACTCAAATCCGACTCCGAATCGATGTTCAAATCTTGGAAATTCATTTTATGAAATTGTATAAAATTCCTCCGATTTCTCTTGAAAAATTAATAATCTAACGCCGAAAACAAAGATTAATTCATGGAATATAATTACAAGGGAGTCAAGAACACTTACCCCAAGTTGTGTGAAAAAATTGCTCTCCAAATTTGACCAAACCGAGCTACAAAATGTTGAAAATGGCTAAAAATATCGAAACCCCGAATTTAAGGCTTCTGCCCAGCGACTTCCGCATTTGCGGTGGAATAGTCACACATGTGATATCCGCTTATGCGGATGAAGCTCGCACCTGCGAAGGTCGCTTCTGCGCGCGTTGGGCCGCTTCTGCGCCCTTCGCTTCTGCGACTTCCTTGTCGCACCTGCGACCATCGTACCTGCGCAAATTCAACCGCAGGTGCTGTCACACCAGAACCAGCAGCAACCGGCAATAACAACATGAAGAAACATGGTCCGAAATCAATCCGAAACATGCCCGAGCCCCTCGGGACCCCGTACGAACATACCAACAAGTTCCATAATATAATACGGACCTACTCGAGGCCTCAAATCACACCAAACAACATCGAAACGACGAATCACACTTCAATTCAAAATCAATGAACTTTGAAACTTCAAATTTCCACAACCAATGCCGAAACCTATAAAATCACGTCCGATTGACCTCAAATTTTCACACAAGTCACATTTCACATTACATACATATTTCAATTTTCAGAATTAGATTCCGACCCCGATATCAAAAAATCACCCCCCCCCCCCCCCCCCCCCGGGTCAAACTTCCTATAAATTCAACTTTCATCATTTTAAGCCAAATTCCACTACAGACCTCCAAATAATTTTCCGGACACGCTCCTAAGTCCAAACTCACTATACAGAGCTATTGGAATCATCAGAATTCAAATCTGAGGTCGTTTACACATAAGTCAACATCCGGCCGACTTTTCCAATTTAAGCTTTCCATTATGAGACTAAGTATCTCATTTCACTCCGAAATTCTTTCGGACCAGAACCAACTAACCCAGTTTTCATAATACAGCTACAAAGCACAAATAGAGCAGTAAATGGGGGAACGGGACTGTAATACTCAAAACAACCGATCGGGTTGTTACATTCTCCCCCACTTAAATATACGTTCGTCCTCGAACGTTCCAAGAGTTATTCCTAACCTTCAAATCTCTATTCCACCTTACCACACACATATACGGGGTTGATCCCATGTCACCCTATTTTATATAGGCCTGACAACACAGCACAACTGAAAATCATTAATTTAACCTTAGCCTAAAAATCTTAGAGTTCAATTCTTAACATTCTGAATTTCTTACAAGACCCGAATCTCACATTTACACACTGTATAAGTCTGAACAAGCTGCATCGAGCCATAACCATAACCGAGGATACAATCACATAATATACTACACAACTTGCATGCTCGTAACACCATTCCTGATCATAGTAACTACTCCAAAACCAACTTAGTATTGATATTAAACCTCATATCAAGCAAAACCTCGTTCCAAAACCTTCGTACACTGCTGATAATGAAAGAATCACGCAGAAATCTCATGACCCCTTATCATATCAACAAGTCATGGAGCACTCTCGTCCCAACCAGAACCATAATCACTTTCTAAGCCAAATTTCGATATTATGCTCCTGAATATACCGTAATCGAACCTGATAATATTCATTCTAGGTCCAATGACCATACATTATCAAACACAACTATCCCACAGACATGCCACACCAATATAACTCAGAGCCGCAAATTGTGCTATCCGTGCGCTAATACACGACAATTCAAATGTACTCAGCCATGAAAAATGACTCGAATGAGAGAACTGCCCTACAAGATTAACAAGTACTGCCACAACGAAATGTTGAAAAATCCATCGCACACCGTAGAACCATCACATGATTCTAACACAAGGTTCATACCTAACTCCACTGCAATGCGTGACCCCATCCAAACACTGGTCCATATTATATACCTTGAGCCACCCTGCTCAAAATCAATAACCACGGAGAGGTAAATGACACAATGACACACAAAACCTGAAAGAACATAACCAATACGCAATCGATCATGCAATACCCAAATACTCATCTCGCTCGAATTCCGCCATGAGTCCCCCAATAGAACTGCACCATGTGTGCATATAACCAATAAATCACAACTCCTCGTAGAATAGAAGAGTAACTCACAGATCATTTCAGAACACGAATAAACTCAACATCAACTGAATGGCACATCCCTCAACAATAGCAGTATGGAGCCAACATATCCAACTTAGTGTTGAATACACATCCTAATTGGGCCTACCAATGGACCCCCAAATCAACTCTGGTCACCCGCAAAATAGATACATAACCCTCCGAAAATCCACAACTACTGAATCATAATACATACTATCATCTGGCTAGCTTCGGCCACGACTTCATAGTCCGTAACCATGAAACAATCTGCTCCTGAAAACTCCCAGCCTCCAAATTCATAGAACACATGAATCACCATAACTTATCCTGACTCCAGCACTCGAATGACTAACGTATCTTTCATGTACGATCATCCCACGAGGAATACTTTCATAATTTTTCCGTGCCACATAGCAACGTCTTAAAACTAGCAGTCGGTCAACCAGGAGAGTGCCGCAATACTTATGAAATATCCATAATTCAAACATAGTGCGCCTTCTGAAAAGTACACTCTACTCACGTAATACCAAATAGTTATACCATTCATCTAAACATTGAAAATCGCCCATTCCCTCTAAGAATTTATGACCTCTCCTTCAAAACTGAAGCGTATACTTGAACCTGCAAATCTCAGTCTCACTCCACGCGTCGCCTCTATTAGGCCATTACATGAAAACACAAAAACCTTATTAACACTCTGAGTCGCCAGCAAATTACAAACTCGATCAGTTAGAATCCTTCCTCTTGCTTCCTTCCAGGAGGATATCACAATATAAAACATGTTTCTCTACACCGATAAAGAATATCCGGTTCCAACCATGGTAGAAACTATCAAGAATACTTTGAAATCTGTTTGCACATATCCAATCTATCAAGACTGAATTCCTCTCACTCGACCAAGCCAAGTAGGTTACCAGACCCAAGAATATTGCCACCAAAACATCTGTAGAATTTCACCACATCATAATTACCCCAAAAGAACCAAACATACCATTACCATACTGGTCTAGCCTACTACCCAGTTGTCCTATTACCATACTGGTCTAGCATACTGAATTACCCTCAAGTTGACACTTTTCCTTGTCAGAACACTACGATTCTTACCCAAAGCTCACTACAAGACATCCTAATATAAAACCTCACCGCCTTAAGGCCCATAAGCCTCTATATTCTTCTTAAGAACCTCCATAAATACCATAACCGTAACACTCACTCTAAAAATACCTTATGTGAATATAAAAGTGTTCCTCTTTCCTTTCTTATACTAAATGTAGAATCCATAGTCATATACAATTACCGCAAGTCTCGACACCATCCAATGTAAATAACCGATTCTAGTGATATACGAATCCGATTTGTTTTTTCAATTTCCACTTATATATTTTTGAATCCATTAGTACCTTCTCGAGAGTCACCCAATTTACTCAAATCTAAAAATTGCACCGCCCAAACGGGCTGAAAGACACGTGCCCCATTAGCACAGCAACACTCAAAGAGGTAATCCTGCCTTAACACCACTAATCAAATTCATACTCCATGCGCACTATATCATTCACAAATAACAATTCACTCATTCCATGATTTTTATATACTCATAAAGCACAATATAACCCGTATATAGGAATTTCAATACTTGAGTCATCCTCGATCTCAACCTCTGCAAGTCATAACTAATCCACAAGTATGTCTCAGACCAAAACTAAAATTTAACACATAACCATGAAATCGAATCGTCAATAGCAGGCTTCTCCACTTGGCTCAAAGCCATAGATTAAAACACTCAATAACTCATAATACCCATACTCTATTACTGCCATAATACCGCAGTCAGTTCAACAAAACTTATTCTCAAGATCATGCAACACGAACCATAAAATACCCCAATCATCTGCTAAACTCGCATTCATTCTCTTGACACTCAAGTCAATTTTCTCAACCAGATTCAAATTCAAATCTCAACACATATGCCCCGCTGGCAGAAAAGAAACTCTCCACTTATATTATAAGGAACACACCTACGTAGATTACTCCGTAGGGGATAACCCACCAACTTAGCCTCAAATTGGTATATTATTATACCCTTTCGCAGTCACAATTACTATGCAATCACTTAGTCTATCTGAGTCCAAACTCATTAACCAGACATGAAAATTTAATTTGTCCCAAAATTTAACAGAGTGAAAGATCCTTCAAAATATCCATACTCGAGACTGAACGCCGCATCAAAATGAAAATCAAGCACCCAACGGCCCTTTCTTTACATTTCAAGGAAACACTTCTCGTCACATTCAAATCATCTTAACACATTCCGCAGTTACATCATACTCATCATAAAGCCATTCCACCGCTCATCGAGCCACAAATTCCACTCGTAGGGATATTACCACACATATGATTCCAAATGTACAAGTTACAACTGAAACTACCGAGCTTAAGCTGCAGTCTAACCATGGCCTCAAGTCCTCCAGATTGGCCCATCACCAAAATGCAGAATACACATCTCGAACCTCATTCATAGAATCACAAGTCGGCGATGCACAACTGATACCGAGCGCTCATGTGAGCATATGAATGCGTGGAAGGAATTCAAAGAGTTATGTTTCAAGCTAAATCAATTTCGCACGATAAGGAAAGAAAGATGGGAAGTATATATCCTAAATGCCTTGTAGCCTCTCGAAGATAGGTATGGACGTCATCATACCGATCCGCAAGGCTCTACTAGACACTTGCTCATGACTTGTAGAACCTATGAACCTAGAGCTATGATACCACCTTGTCACGACCCAAAATTCGTCTAGTCGTGATGGCACCTAACCCAACCCGCTAGGTAAGCCAAATAACCACTAACCAATTTTGATAACAATTAATAAAGCAATTTAAGTAAAGAAATATCTGAATCTGATACATTCCCCAAGGACTAGTAGTACAAATCATGAGCTTCTAAGAATAGAGTTTACAAAGCTGGTATGAAATAAATACATCATCTGTTCTAAATGTACATGAACAGACTTTTATAAATCTAAGGCTACCAAGAACAAAAGACAGCTACAACCGGAATGCAGGTACGACTTCAATTCCATCTCCCGTTGTGTACAGCAATATCAACATCCAATATCTGCACGTAAGGTACAGAAGTATAGTATGAGTACAACCGACCCCATGTACCCAATAAGTAACAAACCAAACCTTAATTTGAAAGTAGTGACGAGCCTGTACCAAGGTCGGTTCCACAACCAATAACCAACAATAGTTCATAACAACATAAAGCAAGTAACAAAAGAAGTAACTCAAAGATAAAATGCTCGGCTTAATCATGATTTCCGAAAATAGTTCTGCCTTCCAAGACATCAGCGAAAACCCAAATCGTTTTTCGAAGTTGCCAAAAATATGAATAAGTTTGAAAACAATAATTTTCTCAAAAATCAATTTCAATAAAAATTAAGATATTTCATTTTCTTTCCAAATAGCCACTGTAAAACCAATGCATCACTATGCCCATATGTCAACATGTGTGAGAAGTCATGAATGACTTGATACCGTAAAGCATGAGGAAAATAAATCTTTATGCATGTATGTCATGAGTGCATGTCAATGCAATGTATCTCAAAGATGAACTCATGTACTCACACTCTAAGAGTACTCAATATCACCTTCTCACACATTCCACTTATCATGCTAAATCACTCGGTACTGTATATGGCCAACCCGGCCCAGGGAAGATCCATCCCGGAATATACACATCAACTGATCATCAGTCACTCAGTAATGAATATGGCCAATCCATCCCGTGGAGAAGATCCATCTCCAGGTATATAACGCTTCGGATAAGATCTGTGTCCAGGGAAGATCTATCCCTCAATAATATAAACCGCGCTCATTGGGGGTGTGTGGAAACTCCGAAGGGGCTCCTTCAGCCCAAACGCTATAATCCGCACAGACAACTCACGTGCCATAGTATCAATATCATAATCAATCAGGCCCTCGGTCTCACTTAGTCATCAATCTCTCTGGTCTCTCTCTCTCTCACGGGATCATAATGTCATGAAACTAGCCCGAAAATGATGTATCAATAAATAACAATAGAGATTGAGATACGAGATGCATATTAATGTGTATGACTGAGTATGTAATACAATGAAAGCAGATAACTCAACAGCATAAATGACCTCGGTGGGTCCCAACAAGAAAAGCATGTAGCCTAAACATAATTTATAGCATGAATCACAGCTCAATAACTCTAGTACGTAGAGATTTCATGATTTCAGACAAGTTCAGGTAACTACACAGTACCACAAAAATGACGGAGTCACAGCTCACACGGTGCACGCCCACATGCTCGTCACCTAGCATGTGCGTCACCTCAACACCAAACACATAACACGTATATTCAGGGTTCATACCCTCAGCTTCAAGATTAGAAGAGTTACTTACCTCAAACAAGACGAATCCAATGTCGAGCAAGCTAAATAATGCTCCAGAAATTCCATTATGCGCGTAACAACTCCTGAACGGCTCGAATCTAGTCATAATTAATTTGATTCAGTCCACACAAATTATAGGAATTAGTTCCATATTACAATACTAATATTTTCCCACAAAATCCGAAATTACACTCTGTAATTCGCCCGTGGGGACCACTTCTCAGAATCTGACGAAATGCACAAAATCTGGCAACCCATACAATTACAAGTTCAACCATACTAATTTCACTCAAATCCGACTCCGAATCGATGTTCAAATCTTGGAAATTCTTTTTGTGAAATTGTAAAAAATTCCTCCGATTTCTCTTGAAATATTAATAATCGAACGCCGAAAATGAAGATTAATTCATGGAATATAATTACAAGGGGGTTAAGAACAGTTAACCCAAGTTGTGTCGAAAAATTCCTCTCCAAAATCTCCCAACCCGAGCTCCAAAATGTTAAAAATGGCTAAAAGTATTGAAACCCCGAATTTAAGGCTTCTGCCCAGCGACTTCCGCATCTGCGGTGGAATAGTCACACCTGCGATATCCGCTTATGCGGATGAAGCTCGCACCTGCGAAGGTTGCTTCTGCGCGCGTTGGGCCGCTTCTGCGCCCTTCGCTTCTGCGACTTCCTTGTCGCACCTGCGACCATCGCACATGTGCAAATTCAACCGCAGGTGTTGTCGCACCAGAACCTGCAGCAACCAGCAATAACAACATAAAGAAAAATGATCTGAAACACGCCCGAGTCCCTCGTGACCTCGTCCGAACATATCAAAAAGTCCCATAACATAACACAGACCTACTCGATGCCTCAAATAATACCTAACAACATCAAAACAAAGAATCACACCTCAATTCAAAATCAATGAACTTCGAAACTTCAAACTTCCACAACCGATGCCGAAACCTATCAAATCACGTTCGATTGACCTCAAATTTTGCACACAAGTCACATTTCGCATTACAAATCTATTTCAATTTCCATAATTGGATTCCGACCCCGATATCAAAAAGTCAACCCCCCCGATCAAACTTCCCAAAAATTCAACTTTCGCCATTTCAAGCCAAATTCCACTACGGACCTCCAAATAATGTTTCGGACACATTCCTAAGTCCAAAATCACCATACATAACTATTGGAATCATCAGAATTCAAATCCGAGGTCATTTACACACAAGCCAATATCCGATCGATTTTTTCAACTTAAGCTTTCCATTATGAGACTAAGTGTCTCATTTCACTCCGAAATTCTTTCGGACCCGAACCAACTAACCCGGAAAGCACAAATAGAGCAGTAAATGGGGGAATGGGACTGTCATACTCAAAATAATCGGTTGGGTCGTTACAAATCTGTAAGCAGCTTCATTAGAATTCTGTTATTTTAGCCAAATAAAGAATTTAATAAAAATACTGGAGTTCAATCTAGATTTTTTTTCTTTTCAAATCTAGCCTGAAAAGGATGATCCAAGCAAATCGAATTCTAAAAAGGTAAACAAAAAATACCACGTGAACAAATAATTCACATAGCAACGCGTGTCTCTCGCCTTCATTAGTACATCTAATGTCAAGTTCAAGGAAATAATTAAGATTAGTAATAATTTAAGGTACACGGAATAAATGAATTCAATTTCAAAGGATCCCGAGATATATTTCTGATGTTTATATACTTCATCCGTTCACTTTTACTTATTCACTATACTAAAAATATATTTTCACTTTTACTTGTCCATCATACTAAATCAAGAGAAAGATAATTTTTTTTCTATTTTACCCTTATCATTAACTACTTGTAAAATATATACTTCATTTATTTTTTCTTAAAATGTAATGCCCCGTATATTTTCGCCAAGAAATTTAAGGTTTCGTGATGCCAAGGTAGGCAAATGTATTGTATTTTCGGACTTTTGGGGTTAAACAGTGCGTTGGGAAGTTGAATCATTTCGACCTCGTGAAGCCAGGTCTGTAGCGCACTAGACCGTGCTATATCCCTCATGAAGCCAGGTCTGTAGCATGCTAGACCATGCTATATCCCTCACGAAGCCAGGTCTGTAGCGCACTAGACCGTGCTATATCCCTCGTGAAACCTGGTATTTATCTCGCTATAGATCTCGCGAAACCTGGTATTTATCTCGCTATAGATCTCGCGAAACCTGGTATTTAGCTCGCTACAGAGCTCGCGAAGCCTGGTATTTATCTCGCTATAGAGGAAGTGCCCTAAAGTGAGAGGATAAATTATTAAGCTAATTGTTCATCAAAATCTTGCTCAAGCCTTGAAATTCAACAAGAAAGCTCACAAGATCTTCACCCAAGAGGTAAGGTTCTAACCCTAGTCTTTAATTTCGAGTTTGGGTAGAAGATGGATAATTGGGAGTATGATTCTTGGGTATGGGAGTATTATTTATTCATGCATGTACCAATAAGATTTGTGAGAAGATTGTTGAGCTCCAATGGGCAAAGAGTGGGTTGTGGAGTGAAGGAAATCTTATGGAAGAACCTTGTAATCAAATTTGCACACTTAGTGTTTGATGAAATGCTTAAATGAGGTGAACCCATGAATATCCTACTAGTTATGGTTTATTTTTGTTATGTTTCTAAATATATTGAAGTTGCTAGGATTTTCGGAACCCCGTAGTAATGTAAGGAAAGCTCAAGAAAGATAGGAGCCGCCCCGAGGTCAATTCACGGGAGAAAGCTATTTTGGTATATCGGCCTAACTTCAAAAGTGTAAGTATCTTGCCTAACCTTGAGTGGGAGAATTACCCCTTAGGCATAGAGTCTTATGTGCCATTTGTGAAATGTGAAAAGCCGTGTACGCGAGGTGACGAGTACGTACTCGGGCTTATATGTGCAAAATTTATTGGGTTAAAGTATTAGGGATTTTTGTGTAGTAAATTGTATAATTATTGGCATTTATTAAATACTCTATTTTCCATGCCTCAATCTTATTTGTCAAATTTATTTTATATGATAATTTGGTGTGATTGTCACTTGAATTTTTATGTGAATGTCGTGAGTTTGTTGATTTGATATTTCCTGGAAATAATTATATTATGGAT
>AWOL01S0003488.1:0-20587 GCA_000715115.1 Nicotiana otophora
TCCCACGGACTCAGAGAAAATTTGACGCTATTTGGGTCATTGTGGATAGGTTGACTAAGTTAGCACATTTCATTCTAGTGGCAGTTACCTACTCTTCAGAAAGGTTAGCTGAAATTTACATTCGTGAGATTGTCCGCCTTCACGGTGTGCCCGTGTCTATTATTTCAGATCGAGGTACGCCGTTTACGTCACACTTTTGGAGGGCTGTACAGTGTGAGTTAGGCATACGGGTTGAGTTAAGTATAACATTTCATCTACAGACAGACGAACAGTTAGAGTGCACCATTCAGATATTTGAAGATATGCTTCATGCTTGTGTTATAGACTTTGGAGGTTCTTGGGATTAGTTCTTACCACTTGCGGAGTTTTCTTATAATGATAGCTATCAGTCGGGCATTCAGATGGCTCCATATGAGGCATTATACGGAAGGCGATGTCGTTCGCCAGTTGGCTGGTTTGAACCGGGAGAGGCTCGGTTGTTGGGTACCGATTTGGTATAGGATGCCTTGGATAAGGTCAAATTTATTCAAGATCGACTTCGCACAGCTTTGTCTAGGCAAAAGAGTTATGCCGATTGTAAAGTTCGTGATATTGCATTCATGGTTGGAGAAAGAATATTGCTCCGGGTATCACCTATGAAAGGTGTAATAAGGTTCGGAAAGAAGCGCAAGTTGAGCCCTAGGTATATTGGAATCTTTGAAATTATTGAAAGGGTGGGTGAAGTAGCCTATAGGCTTGCATTACCACCTAGTTTATCAATGGTTCATCCGGTGTTCCATGTGTCTATGCTCCAGAAATATCATGATGATCCGTCCCATGTGTTAAATTTTAGCTCAGTCCAATTGGACAAAGATTTGACTTACGAGGAGGAGCCGGTGGCTATTCTAGCCCAGCAGGTCCGGCAGTTGAGGTCTACGAGTTATCCTTCAGTTAGGATGCAATGGAGAGGTCAGCCGGTAGAGGCATCTACCTAGGAGTCCAAGTCGGACATGCAGAGAAAATATCTACACCTTTTCTCCAGCTCAAGTACTTTTTCTAACTCCGTTCGAGGATGAACGTTTGTTTTGGAGGTGGAGAATGTGATGACCCAAAGTGTCATCTTTAAATTTAATAAGTAATTCTATGTTCTAAGACCTTAAAAACCACTATTTATTATTTCTCGACTTGCGTGCATAGTCCGTATAATTTTCCAAAACATTGTTCTGTGAAAAATGGATTAAAATATGAAATAGAGTTTTAAAACTCAACTTAGTTGACTTTGGTCAACATTTTGAGCAGACGGACTCGGATAAGTGTTTTAACAATTCTGGTAGGTCCGTATCATGATTTGGGACTTGGGCGTATGCCTGGAATCGAATTCCGGGGTCCCTAGCCCGATATATGGAATTTTGATGAAATATTAAAGGTTTGAAAGCTTAATAATTTTTAAGAATTTACTGATATTGGATTTATTGACACCGGGTCCGTATTTTGGTTTTGGAGCCCGGTATAGGTCCACTATAATATTTATGACTTGTATGCCGAAATTGGCGAGAAACGGAGTTGATTTGACGTGATTCGGACGTCCGATTTGTGGACTTATGTGCATGTCTGGTTAGGAGCTCCGAGGACTCGGGTGAGTTTTGGATAGCCTACGGACCATTTAAACTTTGAGAAAAATTTGGTTTTAGCTTCTGCTGTCATCTGGTGTTTTGTGCTTCGCGATCGCGAAGAGGAAAGTTGGACTGGCACAATTGTGCTTCGTGTTCGCAACCAATGGCATGCGTTCGCAAAGGGTCGAAGTGCAAAGCTCCGCGTTCGCGATCGAACCCTCGCGTTCGTGAAGAGGAAATGAGGAAGAAGTTGGGGTACTCAAATTTGTTCTTCGCGTTCGTATGAAACGGTCCGCGATCGCGTAGGTCTACGGGGTTATGCTTCACGTTCACGTATGAGATGTTGCGTTCGCGTAGTGCAAATTGGCAACCTGTGCAAATTGTGCTTCGCGATCGCGAAGTCATTTTCGCGATCGCGAAGAGTAAAATGAACCTGGACAAAAGTGTTCTACGCGATCGCGAACGAATTTCCGCGATCGCGATGAATTAAAATATGAAAAATAGAACTTAAGTTCTGGAAATGGGATTTCAACCCATTTTCAACCATTTCCAATATTTGAGCTCAGGTAAGGTGATTCTTGGGTGATTTTCACGGGAAAATATTGGGTAAGTATTCCTTATCCTATATTGATTATATTTCATGATTTCATACTCAGTTATATCATGAATCCGTGAATTTTTGGGAGAAAAATTAGATGTTTATAAAATCTTCCAAAAATAAAAATTTAAGATTTGAAAGTCCATTTGACATCGGAATTGGATAATTTTTATACGGTTGAACTCGTATCGGAATGGGTATTCGGATTTTGCGAGTTTTTCTGGGGTTTGAGACGTAGGTCCCACTGTCAAATATTAAAAAGAATTTCAAATTTTTAAGAAGTACTTGTCAAGCCCTCCATTGCTTTCAAAACCAAAAGAAGGTGTAACGTTGCTAGTTTATCTCGCAGTCTCGGAAGTGGCGGTAAGTGCGGTTTTAGTCCGAGAGAATGAAGGTATGCAATCTCCAATTTATTATGTTAGTAAAATTTTAAGGGGAGCAGAAACTCGCTACCCACATTTGGAGAAATTGGCCTTAGCTCTAGTAGTCGCCGCTCGGAAGCTAAGGCCCTACTTCCAATGCCACCCAATAACCGTGGTGACTACTTTCCCTTTGTGGAACATCCTCCATAAACCCGAGCTCTCGGGTAGATTGTCCAAATGGGTCATCAAAATGAGTGAGTTCAACATAGAATATAAACCAAGGACTGCAACTAAGTCGCAAGTCTTGGCTGACTTCGTGGCCGATTTCAGTCCGGGATTATTGCCTCTTGCAACCAAGGAGCCAGTAATGGTGTCGAATCGACATCAGAGGTTTGGACCTTATTTACGGACGGGGCTTCCAACGTAAAAGGGTCCGGGCTTGGTGTAGTCTTAATCACGCCTTCAGGGGAAACCCTAAGGCAAACCATCAGGACGGTCCTTTTAACTAACAATGAAGCATAGTATAAAGCTTTGATTACAGGGCTTGAATTGTCCTGGGGACTTGACTCCAAGGTCATCGAAATCAAATGAGACTCACAGCTGGTGGTAAATCAGGTATACGGGATCTTCGAAACATAAGAGGAGCGCATGCAACAATATGTGGTAAAGGTTCATGCTTGGTTGGTGCAATTCCGGGAGTGGTGAATTACTCATATCCCAAGGGAAGATAACTCAGAAGCACACACATTGGCAAACCTAGGATCATCGACGAAAATAAAAGGATCGGAGTCCGGGACGATAGTACAACTGATAAAATCTGTCCTGGATACAGATGGTTACTATGAGATAAATTCGACTAATTTGGTCTGGGACTGGAAAAATGAAATCATCGATTACCTCGAACACGGGAAGCTACCTGTAGACCCCAAAGCATCATAGGCACTGCGCGCCAAAGCAACGCGATATAGCTACAAAAGAGGCCAATTGTATAGAAAATCTTTTCAAGGCCAGTTGGCCCAATGCTTAGGGACATCCGAAGCTAACTGTGTCATGATAGAGGTTCACAAAGGTATATGCGGCAACCACTTGGGCGCAGATTCCTTAGTGCTGAAGTTGGTAAGGGCAGGATATTATTGGCCCCGCATGGAACAAGACGCCAAAGATTCGTACGAAAATGTGATAAGTGCCAACGCCACACACCACTGGTGCATCAACTGACAGAATCCTCACATTCGGTTCTGTCCCCGTGGCCGTTCATGAAATGGGGGATGGAAATTGTCGGACCACTGCTACCGGCTCCCGGAAAGGTAAGATTTCTTTTAATTTTGACTGATTATTTTTCTAAGTGGGTGGAAACAGGTCCTTATCAGAAGAACGTAGAACGTGAAATGGTGGATTTCCTATCGAAATATATAATTTGCAGGTTCGGAATACCAAAAGAGATAGCATGCGACAATGTGCCACAGTTTATCGGTGCAAAAGTTACGAAGTTCCTCGAAGATTTAAAAATAAAGAGGATCACATCTTCACCCTATCATCCAAGCGCAAACGGTCAAGCAGAGTCAATGAACAAAGTGATTATTCAAAACCTTAAGAAAATGATGGAAGCGGCTAAGGGTAACTAGCCCGAGGAATTACCCGGAGTTCTATGGGTATACCGAACTACGACCAAGTCGAGCATAGGAGAAACCCCTTTTTCCCTCGTGTACGGTGCCGAAAATTTAATCCATATGGAAGTAGGGGAACCCACCTTGCGATATTTCCAGGCAGATGAAGAATCAAACAACGAAGCAATGTTAATCAACTTGGAATTACTCGATGAACTCATGGACTTGGCGCATGTAAGAATTGTAGCTCAAAAGAAGAGAATGGAACGGTATTATAATCGAAGATCCAACCTCCGTTATTTCAAAGTATGAGACTTGGTATTAAGGAAAGTAACTCAAAACACCCGGGAGCTCAATGCGGGGAAGCTAGGTCCAACGTGGGAAGGCCCCTATCGGGTTTCAACTATCACTGGGAAAGGTTCACACAGGTTGAAAAACCAAAATGGAGAAAAGTTGCCCACCAATTGGAACGTGGCGCACCTCAAAAGATATTATAGCTGATGAACATTATCCGATCAGAAAGTATGTGCTGCACCTTTTTTCCCTTCATTCAGTTTTTATCCCAATTGTGTTTTTCTGGCAAGGTTTTTAACGAGGCAACAACAGAAAACATACTATGAAGACAACAACAATAAGACCTTTAATAGCAAGGTACACAAGTAAACATCCACTCGGGAATGGTTAGATAATCTTTTGCTCTATAGCAAATTCTCACCGGGAAGGAAAGTTTGCTATTGAGCAAAGGTTACCCGATCGTTCACGAGTACAAACCACTAGAGGGTTGTTAGATAGTCCTTCACTCGATAGCATAAATTCCTAAGGGGAAGTACAATGTGTTACCAAGTTAAGGATTATCTAGCAATGCATTAGTGGAATCATAGAAGATATAAGACTTCCAGTGTTCCAATTTGCACTCTTGGCATTCGAACACTGGGGGGAGATGATATGAGGATACGACAACAATGACTGCCACGTCAACCACAAAATGAAAAACCGGAAATATAATTGCATCATCGGGACCGGGGACTGCACGGCCATCCCCGTAGAAACACGTTGTGCAAATTAGCCACAAGAAATGACAATTTCTTTTCAGCATAGCAAATGCTTATGTACTTTTTGAAAATAGAACGAATGAAATGAAATGAAATCCTTTTGTTTTTTATCTTGTTTATTATCTGAACGATGAATTAATTTTGTCATTTGAAAGTTTAACAAGTACTTCAAATCCTAGTGCCGTAATGAACAGGAGAAGTCATCTTCAAGAGCACCGTAAACATAAAAGGGCCCTCTTTTACAAAAACCCTCACGTTAAAGGGTTGGTTCCGAAAGAATTTATGCCCGGAATTAAAATGCCTTCGGGGAAAGATACACCTGAAGCCGTATACGAAAGGACACAAAAGGTAAACTTGCACAAATACTTATCAAAGCCCTCACGCTAAAGAGCTGATGCCGAGATCCAAAAATGCTTTCGGGGAAAATACACCCAAGGCTTCACATAATAAGACGCAAAACAGAAAAGCTTGCGTGAAATTCTTAAGCAAAAGGAAGAAAATGCAAAGGTTAAATACTTGCATGAATATTCAAACGAAAGGAAGAATCAAATAATACTTGAGCAAAAGATGTTTTTATTTACAAAAACATGTCAAAACGACACAGGTACAAGAATTGGAAAAAGAAAATAAAAGCTAAACTGCAGTATCTCCGGAACTAGGAGGAAGAGAAGTGTCCGCGCCCCAGGGAGAAGTAGATGGACCCACCGATGGCTCAACATTTTCACCAGTTTGGCCTTCAGCATCATCATCCTCCGATTCTTCTTCAGTTCCCAAAAATTCAAAACCGAAACCAGAAGGACCAGGTGCATCTGACCTCACTGGGATTCCACTTTTAGCAGCTAACTCAAGCTCATGGGCCTTAGCATTTTTGGCATCAAAATCAATGACACCGGCTTTGGCCTCTTCCAAGGTTTTTCTCCTCAAACTGTACATAGCGTAAGTTTTCTCAACAACGAAGGAATCCACTCGGTGCTTAAGTTCTTCTTTGAGTTGGGTTATCTCGGCAGAAAGGTTTTCCCTGGCCGGCCTAGCAGATTTGAGGCTAACATCAAGGTCACGGATAGTTGAATTATAAAGCCTATTATGCTCGATAGTTTTCCTGTACTTCTCTTCCACCTGGGCATATTTCGCCCTATAGCAACCAGCTCTTCATTTTGGAGTTCAAGGCTGCCTCTAAGTTGGTCACTCTTTTAGCGGAGGCAGCCTCGCATTCGGTTGCAGCAAGAACGACATTATGGACTTCAGCTCATTTGGCCACGGCTTTGTCAAATCTAACCCTCAGTGGGCTAATTTCTTGGCTAAGGGTTAGAACTTCTTGCTCGCTTTGCTGCAAACGAGCCTCCAATACAACAGTCTCAGTGATTACGTCCAAAGTACACCTCAATAGAGATATGAAACAATCATATGCAATAATAAATACCCAACTAGGAGTCGGGGTCGAATCCACTGGGAGCTAGGATGGGAGGGATATATATTTCGAATGAGCAATTGGATTATCTAAATTGCACTTCCACAACAAGGATTATTTTTTTATTTCTACTGTTAATCTAATAACTGCAAGATAAAGAAAATAGACTAGAGATAATTATTTTTAAGGTTTTTTTCCAAATGGGTAAAAGGCCTAGGGCTGTGACCATAACCTAAGTATTTTCCTAATAGGATAAAAATGTTAATGCTTGTTTTGTTGATTGGGGTGTATTATACCTCTCAACTCTATATTACCCACTCAATACCTCTCAGTCAGAGAGTGGTTTTGCCCAATTTGGCTTTCTCAAGACCAAATGGGTATCACCCAAAACAGTTGATAAGAGCTCAAGTCGGGTTATTACTATCTCTCAATTGACCCAACTCCTTGTTAGCTAAGTTATCCTATACTAGGTCCCTCTTTCTCAAGTAGAGACTAAGTCAAATAGGCATGAACTAATGTTTGAAACCATTAATTCTACAATTAAAGCATGAACTAAGCTAAATAATAAACACTCAATCATAAACAAGCACTAAATTAGATACCCATAAGGTTTACACACTAGGGTTGGGTCACAACCCTAGTAAAAGTCTAGCTACTCATAATGGGATTTGAAGAAAATAAGGAAGCAAAACTAATTAAACTCATAATGAAAGTTTAAATGATTAAATCTAATGTAAATACACCAAAGCAATGTAAAAATTCCTAAAGTAGTAAAGAAAAACGGCTACAGCAATTTCATATGTTAAAACTTGACCTTATTTTGTGAAACTCGTCTATTTATACAAGGCTAAAAATCTCGGACAAAAATACCCATCGGGAGGTTCTGCGGCCGCACAATTCCATGTGCGGTCTGCAGATTTCTTCATCTGGAAGGAAGTGGAGTTCTGCGACAACACATTTCTGAACTGTGGCAGCGAAGCAATCTTCTACGACCTCACATTTCTGGGTTGCGTCCGCAAGGCAATTTCTCTACGGCCGCACAATTCTTATGGTGTCCGCAATTCACAGAGGCTTCTAGACTTGGTCTTTTTGCATACTCTTTGATCTTCGACTCTTAGCCCTGTTTTGCGGCCGCATAAATCATGTGCAGTCTGCACTTTGCGCAAAGTTCTGCTAAACTTCTCTCCTAAGTTTGCGGCCGCAGATGGAATTCTACGGTCTGTAATTTCTTCTGCGGCCACAGAATTCCTTATGCGCACCGCACATTTGTGCTTTTGTGCCCTTTATTTCCTTGTGCTTTGGAACACTCCTTTTTGAGTTGAATTTCATCTCGAGAGACCAAACTTCCAGCATACCTGCAAATTTGCAAAATTTTATTAGTTTCGGGAACACAATTCAATACTTTTAGACTAAAACAAAAGCTAAAAGGCACTGATAAGCTGTCAAAATCCCCACTTATCACTCAACAACTTTGGCTCCAATTCCGAAAGGCGAGCGACATGTTGCTCCTGCTCTGCCAAAAGATGATCCCTTGCGGAGGTAATCTCTTCCTTTTCACGAATCAACCTCTGAAGGCCCTCAGAAGTAAGAAAGTTGGCCTACAAAGCAAGAAGGGTAAAATTCAGTATATTTTCATACTCAAAAATAGAAGGAGTAATAAAGGAAGAAAGAAATGTACCGTTGCGGCATTGTTCAACAAACACTTTCCCGAGGGTGCCTGAATCTTTTCCTAGTCTTTCTCTAAAGCCAAAGGCTTCAGATAATTAGCAAGCTCCACCAGGTGGGATAGCAAGTTTCATCCGGTAGAGACCGAAATAATAACATTCCTCCTCCTTTGTGGATCTTCAGAAAGGGCAGCATAACATTCCTCCAAATTCCCATGAACTGGGGACTGTGGAAGAGAAACACCTTCTTCGTGGTCAAGTGCGGCCAGTGAAGATGATGTAGCAATTGTTGGTGGAAGGGTGGATGAATATGGAAGTGATGTAGCAACTGCTGGTGTTGGTAAACATGGAGATGAAGCTGATGGAGTTGAAGAGTGAGAAGCAGCTACATCAAATGCAGTGCTAGTTGTTGGATGCTCGCCAACCAAATACGGCAGGGACCCGGTACTCAACCCCGCAAGACTGGGCATAACAATTAGGGCCCGAAAATGGGAGTTGACATTATCTACCAAATCAAACTCTCCCCAAAGTGCCGAGGCATCGTCCTCGGTTGGTGTAACTATCTCAACAGGTCGAGCATCCTGTTGAGATGATGAGGATCGTCGTCTTCTATGTATAGAAGCTCCCTCATCACAAGCTTCTTCATCATCGTCGATCGTCACAGTGTCTATGACCGGCCTGGAGCGTCTTCTCTCTGGTTGTTTGTATTCCGGCCGGGGACTCTGTAAAAAAACATTTTCTCCCTAAGCAGGACCGGAGACACCTATTCGAGTAAGCACCTCCTGAAGTAGCCCGCTGCATCAATAGGATCAGCCAAGATATCTTCCTCGGGAAAAATAACAGAACCCGCAGGTAGACCTAATTTCATAGACTAGTTAGAAGGGATCAATCAAGTTCTTCACATGAACAATTGAAACAAGGAGAGTTTGAATTACCATGATTCTTGGCCTTCCACCCATATTTAGGGGCCAGTTCTTTCCACAAGCGAGTCTCGGGTGTCATAACATCCAAAATCTTTTGTACCCACCGACCCAAACCTTCAACCACCAGTGGAATCCATCGAGTTGCTGAAACAGGCGAAGGATGAAGGATCAATACGGCTATAGAAAAATATTTAGTAAAAGGAAAATATTAAACAAAGAGATTATGAGTGTGGTTCCAAGTGGCCGAAAAGGATGAAGCCGTTGCCGGAATGATGTCGTTAGTGGCAGCTACAACGAACCATTCCATCCACCTACGGTTGTTATCATCATCCATGCTAGACAACAGAGCATGGTGGCCACATTTGTAGAGGTTTATCATTCCCCTGCGGAAGATTTTGGGAGAATAGAGATTCATCATATGAGCTAAGGTTAGCTCCTCTCCTGGCACAAATGCCGAAGGCAAGCAACCGTCCTCCACAAAGAAGGACTTACTTGATCCAAACACACTTGGTAGCGAAGGCAATACTCCGCAATCATGGAGTCAAGATCTCTGCTCAAAGAGAACGCATCCAAAGTAAAGTGATACGTGTAAAAATATGTAAAACCCTCCTTGGGTAGGGTGACTCACTCCGATAGATCAGGAGCAATAACATCTAAGTCATGGCAGCGACATTCTTCCTTCACAGTAGGAATGCTAGAAGGACGTATGGGAATAGGATACCTACTGACGGCCTATGTACGAGAGTTAGAAGTAGAGAATTTCTCTTTGAAGTCTTTTATGGTAATAAGACTTCTAGGGATTATGAAGCCCACTATTGGAGGAGCAGAGTCCTCGGCCTTGTTTTTACTCTCTGAAAACTGGTACGCTTTGAGGAAGAAGCCATTGTATGGAAGATGAGAAGGTTTTTTGTTTGAAGAGAATTAGAGAAAAGATGAAGAGCAAGATGCAAGTTAGATAAGGAAAGAATGAATAATTATGAAGTATAAGGGAGAAGGTTGATACGAATAAGTAAAAGTTTTGGCAGCTAAATTCATGGCCATGATTACCTCGATAATCGGCAAAAGTTGTGCTGAATCATGGGATGACACTTGTTCGGGATATTAAATGCGGAGAGACGTGCGTATAATCAACCGCCGGAAGCCTTTAGAGGGAATTATAGTAATTTCCGCCAAAAGAGTATTTCTACCAACTTTCCGGTCACACCAAGTTATGTCACCGGAAAGCAGGGGGACTATCTGTATAGGGTAAAATATGCTATGACACGTGGCCGTCCAAAAAAGGGACATGTGGAACCCAAGACGGGGGGATGGCCAAAGACCGAAGGCAACTATTTCGTTTGTCACCGGAAAGAATAACGCTCATAAAGATGTGATAAATTCTCTTTGCCTCGTAGAATGTAATAGAAAATATTCCATGGCATTAAGAGCAATTACCCGTTACAGGGAATTTGGCATTTATGTTCACCGTTACATATTCATCAATGTCCCTCATAATTGAAATTAAAGAAGGGAACGATACTAGGACCTCCTTCCTTAGACATAACTATAAATAGTGAGCTCAGTTATCATTGTAAATGACACGAATTTTCTGGCAAACTTACGCTACATTATACAAAGCTTAATTCCATTTTATCTTCTTACTGTTTGATTTCGTTGTTGATGTGTCCGGAAACCTTGTTCCCGGAACTGTTTCTTCTGTTGTTTCGTCTACATCGTAAGGCTAAGTATTGCATAATTCTTTAATTATTTTATTATTTCGGGATCAAATTAATTCATTTGTCTAAAAACTTCGTATAAATTATACTGTACTATTTTACGGGTAAACAACTGTATTATTGTTTTCTTTAACGCAATATCTAGCAATCCCTTTTCTGTTATCCTTGTTTAGTCATTAGCATCAAGTAAATTAAAATTTTTCTCTCTTCTCATTTAATTACTCTTGAATTTAGTATACGAATAAAGGGAAATCCGCTAACAATGTTGTGCATAATATGAAAACAAATAGACAAGAGTTGAATCGAGCTTGCTTTGGACTCAATAAAGTTGTAGTAAAGCTTGGTAGGACTCCCCTTAGGCTTAATTCAGCTCGATATTGTAAAAGATTTGGTTAGACTCGTGTAACGAACCGGCCAGTTAGTTTGAGAGTATTAGCCCCAATCCCCTAATTATTACTCCTTCTATTTCATTTTGTGGTTATGTGACTTGACGGGGTGCTTGGTGTCAGGTTCGGGAGAGTTTCAGAGTGGAATGGGACACATAGTCCCTAAATTGGATGTTTAAGTCGTAAGAGTTGACCGTAGTTTGACTTGTGTAAAGACAACTATGGAATAGAGTTTTGGTGATTCCAATAGCTTCGTAAGGTTATTTGAGTCTTAGGAGCATGTCCGGATGTCAATTTGTAGGTCCATAGGTCATTTTAGCGTTAATTAGCGAAAGTTGAAAAGCTGGAAGATTTTTGAAAAGTTTGTCCGGGAGTGAACTTTTTGATATCGGGGTCAGATTTTGATACTGAAAGTTGGAGTAGGTTTGTGGTGTCATTTATTACTTGTATGAAAAATTTGAGGTCAATCGGACTTGATTTGATAGGTTACGACATCGAATGTAGAAGTTAGAAGTTCAAAAGTTCACTAGGCTTGAATCGACGCATGATTCGTGGTTTTAACGTTGTTTGATGTAATTTAAAGGCTCAACTAAGTTCGTATCATATTTTAGGACTTGTTGGTATATTTGGTTGAGGTCCCGAGGGACCTAGGGGGTGATTCGGACCATGTTCAGCGCATTTCAGAACATTTTAAGATTGCTGAATCTAGTGCTTCTAGTTTCCTTATACGGGATCGCGAGTGGATTAATGCGACCGCGAAGGGTAGTTGTGGCACTAGAGGAAATGTTCTCTATGCATTCGCGGAGAGAAGGATGCGATCACAGAGGTTTGACTTGCAGTTAATCGCGAATGCGTGGAGGCGTTCACGTTCGCGTAGAAGAATTGGCGAACCTGGGGCATGAACCAATTGTGCTACGCGATCGCGTAGTCTGTGATGCAAATGCGGTGTTGTGGCAGTATTGTTATTAGTGTTCGCGTGCGCCTTTGCACGATCGCGAAGGGTTAAGTTGAACTGGACAAAAATTTGTCTTACGTGATCACGGGAGTATTTACGCGATCGCGATGTGTAAATCACGGGGCATCAGAACGTAAATTCCAAATCGGGGGTTTTCTTCATATTTCACAATTTGTACTTAGAGAGCTCGGTTTAAGGCGAATTTTCAAGGGATTTTTAGAGGGATTATTGGGTAAGAGTTTTTAATTCGTTTTTGATTAAATTCCCTTAATCTATCATTGATTTTATTATTTAATTAGGGATTTGGGTTGAAAAATTGAGGAAACTTGGAGGAAACTTCTTAGGCTAAATTTTGGGGATTTGAGCGAGATTTTGGTATCAGATTCGTGTAATTCTTATATGTTTGAACTCGATATCGAATGAATGTTCGGATTTTATAATTTTGGTCGGGTTTCTAGACGTGGACCCGGGTCGACTTTTTGGAGCGATTTTTCCAATTCCTGTAAAAATTATTATTTCATTATTTAAACTAGCTTCCTATAGTTATATTTATAGTATGAAATTATTTTGGCTAGATTCGAGCCGTTCAGAGTTGGAAAGTTGAGGGAAAGGCCTTCTAATTGATTGATTGAGTGTGGTTTAAGGTAAGTGACTTTTCTAGCCTTGTGTGAGGGAAATTCCCCTTAAGATTATGTATTTTGGTGATAACTTGTGATATGTGAAGGTCGTGTACGCGAGGTGACGAAAGCGTACACGAGCTAAATATTGAAATTCCAATTTTTGCTACGTAATTTTCTTTTCATGCCTTAATTGAGTTACTTTAGCACATTATAGTCATCATGTTTAGCCTAATTTCACATGTCTACTTGTCTTATTTCCTATTTGCAACTTGTATCATATGTTTAGTTGAATTGCTTGCTTTTCCTGATTTCTGTATTCATTACTTAACTGTGGAAATTCTTTGCTTGAAATTGCTATCCTTGGAACATCATTTATTCAGTTGTTGTATTTTGGCTTTTGTGTTATTTTTGAGGTGATTGTTTGGTTGTTTGCACGAGGTTTCTGCTTTGCTGTTGTTATTGTTGCATGAGGTTTCTCTCGTGCGGTTTTTTATTGTTTGCACGAGGTTTTTTGAGTGCGGTTGTTAGTGTCGCACGAGGTTTCTGTCGTGCTGTTGTGATTATTGATACGCATGCGGTGGTATAAAGTCCGTGTGTTGAAACGTATGCGATGAGATAAGGTGGGCTTGATACGTGTGGCTAGTAGGAGAACTACTAGAAGCCATGCGGTATGATAAGGTGGGCTAAAACGCGGGATACTATTTCGGAAAAATAATTTTCAAAAACCAAATATAAAGGCTCCCGCGGTGATATAAGGAAAAACTGTGATTTATTTTTACGATTTGGGACTACGAGACGGTACCTCGGGAGTGTCCCTGTTGATATTCTTTATCTGCTGTATTGTTTGGTTCTTGTTCTCCATAACATGTAAAATTCTTGTTTTCCTTTTGTGTTGTATTAGCTTTCCTTGATTTCATGTTGTTATTTCCCGTAACTTCTTTATTGTTCACTTCCCTGTCATTTTCATTGTATCATATTATCTCCGTCTTGTTTCTTATTATCTACAGTAGGGCTTTGACTTGACCTTGTCACTACTTTACCGAGGTTAGGCTTGGCACTTACTGGGTACAATTTTTGTATACTCATACTACGCTTCTGCACATGTTTTGTGCAGATCGAGGCACATCCTATCAGCCTCGATATTAGTGCATTGTGTTACTGCTTGGAGACTTCAAGGTACACCTGCCCGCGTCCGCAGGTCTCGGAGTCCCGTTCTACCCTGTCTTCCTTATTTCTTTATATTTTGATAGAGAGAGATGTATAGGATTGTTCAACATTGTATCTAGAGCTTGTGACTTATATCTCACTGGGCTTTGAAATATTGTACGTATTGAGCTTATAGTCTATTGATGAAATTGTTGAAGTTTTGAAATTTTAAGTTTTTATTTTATATTTTCGCATATTGTTAGGCTTACCTAGTTTTAGAGATTAGGTGCCGTCATGACATCCTACAGAGGGAATTTGGGATCGTGACAACTCGGCTCGAGGTGATCGGATTTTATATGACTCAACTCAGCTTAGTTTGGTGCCTAGACTTTGCTGAAATGCTTCTATATATTTTGTTTTTTTAAAACAAATATAAGTAAAAACCAACCTACCCCCCCTATCCTTCTCCTTAGATTTGCATGTATGACTGTTTTAGAGTTTCTTATGCGTACCAAGCGAATCAATTACATGAAAGAAAAATTATCAAATATTTATTAGGACGACAACATTTGGCAAGCACCTGGGAGAAAAAGTTAGAACTAGGGGTGGTAAACGGGCGGGTCAGGTCGGATATGGACGGGTCGAAAACGTATAATACAAAAACGGATAAATTATCCAATCCGACCCATTATAATACGAATAAAAAATGGGTTAATCAGCGGATAATATAATTATTTATATTTTCCATGCCTTCTTGAATATGATCACTTTGGGAGAATTTAGTCTCCCAAACTTGAGGTGAGGAACACCCAATTTGAGGCTTTACAAATGTAAAGTTAAACACATTAGTTATCCATTGGTTATCCAATTTCTAAATAGATATTATGGTTCTTATCCATATTTGACCTGTTTTTAAAAAAGGATCTTTACACAAATAGCCGGCCATATTTATTGTTTACTTTTTCTATCCATATACATAGATTATACATTGAATATACATAATTATATACATATAATACATAAATTATGCATATATTATACATCCACCGGCTATTTTTAGTTTAAGCGATTAGATGGACGGCTATTTGGGTTAATTCTTCTTTTAAAAAATTCATTATCTAACCCATTTTCTAATAGTATGGGTGGATAACTATTTCTTTTAATCATTTTGCCACCACTAAGTTAGTAGCAGTGGTATTAGTGGTTATTTAGTCAACTTTCAAGTTGACATTTTGGCTTTGTTGTTCGAAAGGAAAAAATAAGAATAAGCAAAAATCAAATTAAGTTAAAAGCATTATTCAATTATCAAATACATTTTAGCTACAACATCAGAAAATTGTCAATCAAATCCCCAAAAAGGAATTGAATTTAACAGTTTGGCATAAATATATACTTGATAACACACATTTTAGTTAGTCAATGATTTTATATTCGAATTTGCAAGATTTTAAATACAATGTGATTGGATTTCCTATAGTGCCTACTAATAATTAGTCTAGCTATTTACTTACTAGCTTGAAAATCATGTTCCATCTTTACTATAAAAGAAAGGGGCTCTCGAATATCTACAAGCACTTCAATAGAGAGAAAAAAGGAAAAAAAGAAAAGAAAAGTACATACGTCGAAGTGCAATTGTTTAAGATGGGAAAGACCATTGTCATGGGATGCATGATTATTTTCATGTTTGTTCTTTTTTCCCCATTAATTCAAGGGATGCCGGAGCCATGATATGGACCAGAACCATCATATGTATCAGAGCTATCATACGCACCAGAAGCAACATCATCAGTAATGTCACTGAAACTATCTATTGCGAGTCGCAACGGTCGTGTGTCTGTTACAGGTATATCTAGTTTTAAAAAAACCTTATTTTATATTATTTTAATTTTCCTATTTTTCCTGTCGATTGAGAATATATTTAGTTTAAAACTGAAAATTTGCAAAACATAAGAATATTTACATCTTCATTAAACAATTCAAAATCAATTCCTATTTGGAATGTTTGAAGTTAGATTTTTGATGTTGAAATTTCAAGATAAATTTTTTCTCTTTTTTTGAGATTACTGTTTTGACATTAATAGATTTAAATCTCTCTTATGAGTATACTTTTTCGTACAATCATGATTACAAAAGCATATCCATGTATAGTTATTTAAGATTACTTCTTGCTTATGGTAGGTTCATATATGGCCTTTATCATGAAAGTTTTTATCTTTTTATCTTTATATATCAAAAATATTTCTTTTGTGAATTTCAGGTTGCGTTGGATCACAAACATGCAGTGGTTTTGTATGTTGCACTTGCTTTAAAGGCCTTTGTATTAAATGTTGTTGAGAGGGTATAACAAAATCATCTATATTCCAATTACTTAGGAAATAATTGAGTAGCTAGCATACATAGAGAGATTAGTTGCCAATATAAAACATAGTATATGTATTTATGGCTATCAGCACCAATGAATCGATTATAATTTCCATGCTTAAAAGGCTTTTCTTGCACCTTTATTTTTTGCACATTTGATTTTGTTTGCTTCGTAGTATTTGCCACAATTTAAAGTTAGAGGCTCGTGACTAGCACCCAGCGAATATGACACCTACTAAACAAACTCGTCACCGATCAACAATAATATGGAAGTTTATAACAAGACCTCGAGCTGCCAATTTATTTCGCAACACTGTTTGACCAAAAAGTATAATTTTCGGTTAAAACTATTTGTGATGACCCGATAGGTCATTTTTAAATTTAACATTTAATTCTATGTTCCGAGACCTCGACTTACGTGCGCAGTCCGTATATTTTTTCGGAAAACCTTTATGTGAAAAAATGGATAAAAATGTGAAATAGTGCTTTAAAACTCACTTTAAGTTGACTTCGATAAACATTTTGAGCAAACGGACCCGGATTAGTATCTTGACGGTTCCGATAGGTTCGTATCGTAATTTGGAGCTTGGGCATATGCCCGAAATTTAATTTGGAGGTCCCTACCTTGAGTTATCGCCATTTATTGAAAATTAGAAGTTTGAAAGCTTAAAGATTTCAAAGTTTGACCACAAATTGACTTTTATTGATATCGGGCTCGGATTTTAATTTCGAAAGTTGGAATAGCTCCGTTATGTCGTTTGGGACTTACATGCAAAAATTTAGGTCATTCGGACTGTTTTGACGTGTTTAGGTGCGAGTTTTAGAATTTAAATTTTCATGAATTCATTAAGTCCGAATCGAGTTGTAATTTGTAGTTTTGACGTTGTTTGACGTGATTTGAGACCTCGAGTAGGCCTGCGTTATGTTACAGGGCTGGTTGGTATAATTGAACGGGGTCCCGAGTGGCTCAGGTGAGTTTCGGACGAAATTCAGATCGTTTAGAGCATGTTGAAAGAAGCTGGTTCTTGGCAGAACCTATGGTAATCGCACCTGCGAAATGGTGACCGCAGATGCATAGCCGCTTCTGCGAGAAGCTGGTCGCTTCTGCGACTTAGGCCTTGGGTTGTTGCACGACCGCTTCTGCTGGAGGACCGCAAATGCCGAACCTCTTGCTTCTGCGGCTCCATCAGTGCTTCTGCGCAGTCGCAAATGCAACAGGAATGTCCGCAGATGCGGAACTTCACCTGGAAGCTTGGAATCACAAATGCCTGCCTTGTCTCGCAAATGCGAGTTCGCAGATGCGAGTTCGCAGATGCGAAAAGACTGGACAGAGTCCATAAATTCGGAAGTTTGCCATTTTTACTCATTTCTGAGTTTTAAGTCTCGGATTTGGGCGATTTCAAAGGGAGTTTTCACAAGTTCGAACTGGGTAAGTGTTTCTTATCCTATATTGATTATATTTCATGATTCCATACTTATTTACATCATGAATTCGTGAATTTAATGGAAGAAAATTAGATTTTTTTTAAAACTTCTAAAAATGTAAAATAAAGATTTGAAAGGCAACCCGATGTCGGAATTCAATAATTTTTATATGGTTTAACTCGTATTGGAACGGGTGTCTGGATTCTGTAATATTTCGCCGGGTTCCGAAAAGTGGGCCCCACATTGACTTTTGGTTGACTTTTTCGAAAATGACTTAAATTAAGTCTCTTTCGACTTATGAATAATTTTTAAAGCTCCAATTGAATTGTTGGCCAATAATTTGATAGGTTTGAGGGAATAGAACCCTTTAACTATGTGTTATGTGAATTTCATGTGTAGCGACGTATAGACGAGGTGACGAGTGTCTATACGTCGTCAAATTGATTGTTTTCATGTCTTTACATATTTCATTAATTATCTGATTTCATGAATTAATTGTTATATTAATTGATTCTCTTATTTTCATTGCCTACTATTATGCCTTGATTTCATGCCTTAATTGTTACCTGCTTATTTGATTTTTGTGTCATAATTGCTACTTGATAATTAGCATTTCATATATATTAAATTGCCTATCTCCTCCCTGATTATACACTTAATTGTTACTTGCCCATATTTGTTTCTTACATAATTTATAATTGTTGTATATTTTGTTGCCCAATAATTTCTTATTAATTGTGGCATTTATTGAAGTAGTATTACGTATAAGTGTTTTAAGTTTATATTGTTGGAGCGGGTTTCATGCCGCAACGGAATTTATTTGAAAGTTTACACTCTAGGATCGGGTTGTGATCTCGTCCAAGTTCACACCTCAATTCAAGATTATGAAACGGCCGATTGCAATAGTAATACCCAACAAGGAGTCGGGGTCGAATTCCGCAGGGAGCTATACGTGGGATTTAGGAGTATAAATTACAGTGTATGAGTATGAACTATCTCAAATTACACTTCCACAAATTGATGCTTGTTCGATGTCTATTCCAATTTAAGATTGCAAGATTAAGTAATGAAACTAAAAAATTATTTTTGTTGTTGTTTTTCAAATATTATAAAAGGCCTAGGGGTATGACCTTCACCTAGGTGTTTTCCTAACGGGTTGTAAACTTGAAAGTTTATTTTATTGGTTGGGCTGTATTATAGCTATCAACCCTTAAGTACCCCCACTCAATACCTCTCGGTCAGAGAGTGACTTTGCCCAATTTGGCTTTCTCAAGTCCAAATAGTTGTTGAACAAAACGGCTGATACAAAGCTCAAATCGGATTTTACTATCTCTAGATTCAACCCTTTAATTAGGACTATCAATCTCTTTATTCACCTCAATTTCTTGTTAGCCAAATTTTTCTGGAATAAGTCTCTCTTTCTCAAGTAGAGACCAAGTCAAATAGGCATGAACTAATATTTGCAACCATTAATTCTACAACTAAAAGCACGAACAAGGATAAATAATAAACAACTAACCATAAACAAGCAATAAATCAAGCACCCATTAAGTTTGCACTCTAGGGTGGGGTCACAACCCTAGTGAAAATCTAGCTACTCATGAACTAGGCATAAGAAATAGAAGAAGAAATGATAATTAAACCCATATTGATAACTAAAATAAAAACAATTATGTCTAACAAGCTCAAAATGGCAAAAACAAATAAAGAGAGTAAAGAAAAACGGCTACTGTAGCTGCTGATGTCAAAACATGACTTAAAAAAGTGAAACTCTTCTATTTATATAGAGCTGGAACTTTCGGACAAAATTGCCCTTTCGAAGGTTCTGCGACCGCACAATTCCATGTGCGGTCTGAACTTTGCTTCAACCTGACAGGATTGGAATCTTGAGGCTACACAATTCTGAACCGCGACCGCATCTCTCTGTTTCTGCGGTTCGCTCATTTCTGAGTGCGACCGCGCATGGATCTTTTGTGGACCGCACAAATGCAACTGCGGCCGCATAGCTGATCTTTTGCGGCCGCACAATAATTGAGCGGTCCGCACTTCCGTTGAACTTGATATGCAGGTTCTCTGAACTTTTGCTCTTTCCTAGCTTCTGCGGCCGCACATTTCATGTGCGGACCACAGTTCTCACAGATCTCTGATAAATTCTTCTGCACAATCTGCGGCCGCAGATGATGTTCTGCGGTCCGCACTTTAAGCTTCTGTGTCTATTTTTGTCCTTGAGTTCAGATCACTCTTTCTTGAATTGGATTTCATCTTGGAGGCTCATTTTCCAATATTCCTGCTATTAAGCATATTTCATCAGTTTTCGGGAACACAATTAAACGCTTTTGGACTAAAACGAAAACTAAAAGGCGCTAATAAGTAGTAAAAATTCCTACTTATCAACTCCCCAAAACTTAAGCTTTTACTTGTCCTCAAGCAAATAAAGTAATTCCAACCTCCACAAGTTAAGAGCTATTCCAGCTAATCAAAGATGCATCAATCACACATCAATAGGGACCAACAATTACCCAAATGAGTTGAGCTTTTAAGCGCAAATAATTCTAATGTGACACTTGAGCATCAATAGTTGACTTTATTCATCAAGGAAGCTCTTTCTTTCATGTAGGTCATTGTGGATCCCAAAGTCCTCCTCCTCTATTCTCCATTAGCATATCTCACTAAAGAATGTAGCACTCAATTCAAAGATTTGTGAAAGATTCGCTCATCTCTCTCAAAAGAATGTCACAAGTACGACTCTAAGTACTATATGCTCCCCCCCCCC
>AWOL01S0003488.1:20908-43227 GCA_000715115.1 Nicotiana otophora
CATGTAGATCACCACTAATGTAAGTTCACTCGGCTTGAAATCACGTAGGACTTTTTCGGAATGCAATAAAGGCTTTTGGACTAAGGTTGGATATGTTGTAATAGAACAAGTTCATCTTTCCTAAAGCACTCCACTTCCTCTTATCAGCTCATATTTTGCCAACTCTTTGAGGTATTTTGTTTTTCTTAGGGGAACTAGAGAGACATAACATCACTCTTTCTTGGTCATGATATTCATTTTCTCCTTCTTTGTTTTCTCCATGCTTTGCATCATTACTATTCTTTGAAATCCCTTCAACTCTTCAACTTATTCACTTTCTTTTTGTATTTTTCTTTTTGTTCTTCTTTTTTTATTTTCTTGCCTTTCCTTCTCTTCATTTCTTTTCTCTTTTTGTCCCTTGATACCTTTTTCAAACTCCTCGTCTCTCCCCCAAAATTACATTTTTAGCCAATTGTTTCACAAGAGTGTTAAGGAAAGTTCGGGTGCCAAGAGAGTGTCACGACAGAACGGGTAAAGGCTTGTAACATGGTGATCAAATGAGAAAGGGTTTAGGCTCAAATGGGTTGAATAGGGATAACAACATTGGTGGGCCATGGAAAATTTCAAGCGGGCCAAAGAGAGCCTACAATCACTTCTCAATCTAAGCAAAACATAAAACTTTGCCTAAAAACACATTCGGGGCAAGTTCTAGACTGTTTGCACGGGTACTTGGACTTGCAACAAAAATATCTCACCTCTCACGCAGCTGGATTGTTAAAAAGGATAGAGTCGATGACCCACAACTAAACCACTCGATGATTGCCTAAGTCAACACAAGAGTCACAAGGTCACTAACTAGATTTATTTCTTTCCAAAACAAACTTGTTTTTAACCATAAGCACGTAGTTAAGTGTGTTGGTACCAAGTGAAGCATGTTTGAATCTTCGAGCTTGACTCAATTAGGTATTTTTATTCCTTATTACTACGATTCTCACCTAAACGCCAAAAACAGACTCAATCCCTTAAGAAGGTTGTCACGCCATCCATCGTTGGGAAGAGTCACCCGGTTCACACAAAAACTACCTTTGGAAAGAACCGTGGCATTAAGCAAACCAAAGGCTTATTGTCCACTCAAACATAAAATGAAGCTACTAGATTAAAAAGAAGCTATTAGATTAAACAAGAAGCTACTAAATTAAACATTGACTAATAAGAAAATAAAATAAAGAAGCTACAAAGCAAGCTACTACAAGCATAATGAATATACATAATGAAGGAGGAAAAGAGAAAATATATACATCAATAGAGAGAGAAAGAGGAGAATCTATACATGATAAAAAGAAAAAGGAAAATGTTATCAGTTATTACAAACCAAATGTCAAATCATCCAAATATCAAATAAACTCCACCCCCCAAATAAAAGTAAGCATTGTTCCCAATGCTTAACAAAATAAGAATAAATAAGGGTAAGAGTGAAGAGGACTCCCTATATGGTTGTGTCCACAGCAGCGTCACCGCCTTCAGTTTCCTCTAACTGGATCTCATCATCCTAGGCTCTGGGAGTAACTGGGTGGGTGAACATTTGGCGCACCACCTCAGCAGTGTCGGCAGCCAGGTCTGGCTCCTCAGACTGGCCAGCTGGTGCCACTAGTGCTGATAGTGCTGCTGGATCTGTCTCTATCAGCATATCAAATGGAAGGTCCCCAGCGGCTGCTATCTTGGTGACCTCTCTCCTCAGGCTCTCTAATGATTTCTTGGATGCCTGGGATTTCTTAATCTTCTTTACCTGCTTCCCAAGCTCCTCAATCATTGCTCCATGTGCTACTAAAGTGTTCATGATGGTTTGCTGATTCTCCAAAATCTTCTTCAATGTATCCTCCATTGTTGGAGGAATCTGGGGTGTCGGGGTGGATGACTGTGCTACAACAGCACAGGATAAGTTAGACAGCTTTGCAGTAGTTGTCTGCATCCAATTGTTGAGGCTCGCCAGTGTCTGGGAGACTCACAGCACACATAGTGGATGGGTGGGCATAGGCACCGGCCCTAAAGTTGAGGTGAAGGGAACTGATGCTGAAGGCTCTGAAAAAGGAGGTGGAGGCATGGCAACTGCACTGGTAGAAGGCACTGTTGAAGTAGAAGGCATGTCTGCTGACTCTGCAGCTACCATCGAAGGCTCATCAGACTGGCCTACGGTAGTAGTCGACTGACCCTTTTTCTTTGGGTCTCCCCCACCCATCAAAGAATACCACGAGAAGGGTTTCTTCGCCCGCACCTTGGTATCAAAGTCCCTTGGCTCCACCCCTGCATCCGTAAGGTACGCAGTGATAGCATTGGGATACAGGTAAGAGGTGTCACATTGCCTGGCGACCAAAGACATGTTGGTCGACATCACGGTACCCATATTAATCGGGTACCCGATCATGATAGAAGCGACTAGCACTGCCCTCGAAATCGGAAGATTTGTTTCATTTTGGCATGGATCTAGTCTGCTACATACAAATGTTTGCCATACCTTTGCCTCAAACTTTAGGGTGTTCCACTGATAAGAACACCTGTTGTGATCCAAACTGGAGGTGGCCCCAGAGCTGCAAGAATCTCAGCTAGCTATGGGCGAGTTGTATCACCCATAGCCAGCTTTTCCAAATATTGCACTGGCTCAACATATTCAAACCCCAAGTAGGTGTTCAAGGTGGTATGATCAAACCTCACTTTCTGGTTCCTCACTTTTGTCACTTTGGTCCCCTTCTTTATGTACGCTGCATTGGCATAAAATTCCCGGACCAAGCACTCTTTGGCATCTATCACACTTTTAGTGAACTATGTCCACCCCTTCCGCTCTCGGAACTGGCTCGACACTGTCAGGTTGTATTTATCAAGGCCTTTCAACAAGAACTGATGCTCAAGAGTGAGCGTTCTCGACGGCTACCACTCTCTGAAACGAGAGAAGGCTGCAAGATTGACGAAACTATCCTCCCAAATTTCTTTCTTCTTCGACCTCTCAAGGTTGGCTACTCTAGTATCACCCCTCGACAATTGTCTGGGAAATCATCAACATCCACTATGGTAGCAGGTGCATTAGGGGCATGTGTGGATGAAGGTTCTGAAGCCTGACTGTTACCTTCCAAACCCTCAGAAGTGTTCTGAGAAGAGGTAGGCTCGTTTCTAAGTAGGTATCTGTCTTGAGGCAACTGTGGCTGTGATTACACAGCAGGCTGCTCTCGCACTGAGTCTCCCTCTGATGCTTCCCGAGATGGGGCATATGAACTAGATTCGGAGGGCTCGGTCTGTCTTTCTCGGCCTATTGTGGCTTTCTTGTTGATTACCCCTTGGAGGGCGAGGGGTAAATTTCTTTTGCCTCTGTCTCTGGAAGGCTCACCCCTCCCCTTGGATGTGTCACCACAACCTCGGGATCTGACCATTTTCTATAACAAGCAACAAAAAAAGTTAGTTATGGTTCAATTATAAACAGGCAGTATAACATAATTCAGAACATGAATGGAGGGTGGAGAAGTGCAGCTGCAGATTGGGTTGTGCGGATCGCACAATTTTAAAGTGCGGCCGCAGCGTTGAAGCGCGGTCTGCACTTTGTTTAGTGCAGCCGCAGAATATGCACCTAAAAATGGCAACTCTCTGAAGACAGAGAATGCCCTGATATGCGGCCGCACACACTTTTCTACGACCACAATTGAATTTCTGCGGACCGCACAATCTTGCTTCACCAAAGCTTTAATCTATACTTCTGCTGACCGCACAATTCCTTGTGTGGCCGCACATTTCAAAACTTAATCGGACAGAGTTCTTATGGTTTCGATTTTATGCACGAATTGGACATTGTAGTAGCACTTAAACATGAAAAACCAAATACCCATTCCCTAAATAGCAACTAGGAGTTTACCCAACACAATGCACACCCCACATAGATATGAAATTGATAAATGGTCTAAAATAACTAACAAATTGTAAACTAAACTAAGAAAATTGAAGAATCCTAGAAATGATTTGAACATACCAGTGATAAAGTGGTGTTAAGGAGTGATCACAAATGCTCAATTAAGTGGCAAATAATTGAATCAGTTGTGTGCAAGATTTTAGCCTTTGTTTTAATTTCTCAGAGATTGGAAAGTTTCAACAATAACATTAGGGTTTTGGCTAAGGGTTCAAGAGACGAGTGCGCCCGCAGAATTCTTTCTGCGGTAATCCGCACTCTGTTACCTATTGTTCAAGTTCCCTTCGTTGATTTGCGGTCCGCATAATTAGTTGTGGGACCGCAGATGTTGATGTGCTCCGCAGATTTTCTTGTATGGTCGCACTTTGGCCGTTTTTCTGACAAACAAACTTCAGAGAGTTTGCATTTTCCCATCTCAAATTGTGCGATCTGCACAAGAATTATGCGGCCGCAGTTGACTTCTGCTATAGCATTCAAAATTATGTGGTCCGCATAATATATGTGCGGTCCGCACTGTTTCCATACTTAACCAATTTTTCTGAGCATAGTTCCTGCAACACACTTCAACATCAGTTAGCACAAAATAAGACCTATCTAAAGAAAATGAAACACAGGTTGCCTCCCAAGAAGCGCGGCACGGCGTAGATTACCATCATTTGAAATGAATTACCGCCACGACGTGGCCATCACAACCTTTTCCCAGATAATGCTTCACCCGATGACCATTAACTCTAAACACCTCATCATTTTTATTCATCAAGTCCAAAGCACCAAAGGGTGTCACACCCACAACCTCAAACGAGCCATTCCATTTAGACTTTAACCTTTCGGGAAACATCCATAATCGCAAATTGAACAACAACACAAGATCACCCTCTTTAAACTCTTTGTTCCAAATGCACTTGTCATGAAGATATTTCATCTTCTCTTTGTATAAGGACAAACTTGTGTATGCATGATACCGGAACTCATCCAACTCGTTCAGATGTGCACCCCTTAAGTTGGCGGCGACATCCCACTCAAGATTCAACTTCTTTAAAGCCCACATGGCTTTGTGCTAAGTTCCACCGGAAGATGACAAGCTTTTCCGAACACCTACCGGTATGGAGATATTCCGATAGGTGTTTTGTAAGCCGTCCTATAAGCCCATACAGCATCATCAAGTTTCTTAGATCAATCCGTCTGGTTAGCATTCAATATTTTGGACAAAATACTCTTTATTTGCTGGTTGGAGACTTCCATTTGACCGCTTGTTTGTGGATGATAGGGAGTTGTGACTTTATGAGTGACACCATGCTTAGTGAGTAAGGTGTCGAAAGATTTGTTGAAAAAATACGATCCCTCATCACTTATGATAGCCCTTGGAGTACTAAATCTTGTGAAAATACTTTTCTTCAAAAATGACACCACACTTCTCGCTTCATTGTTGGATAGGGCAACGGCCTCAACCCATTTGGACACATAATCAACCGTGACCAAGATATAGGTGTTTCCACAAGAACTCAGAAAAGGACCTATGAAGTCAATACCCCACACATCAAAAATATCAATCTCCAAAATGGTGGTGAGGGGCATTTCATTTTTCTTTGTGATTCCACCGGCCCTTTGACATTCATTACAATGTTTGACTAGATCACTTGTATCCTTGTAAAGGGCGGGCTAATAGAAACCGGCTCCACCATGATGACCACTATATGGCGAAGAATGACAGGCCCCAAGAAGTTTAACTTGTTCCTCCTCCGGTACACATCTTCTAATCACTCCATCCGTAAAAATTTGGAAAAGTTACGGTTCATCCCAATAATAGTCTTGACAATCCCGTTTGAGATGCTTCCTTTGGTTTGAAGAGAACTCATTCGGGATGATACCACTTACAAGGAAATTTTCTAGATCCGTGAACCATGGAACCTTTTTCATTGAAATAGCCAAGAGTTTCTCATTGGGGAAGGATTCATTGATTTCAAGGCCATCATGCGGCCTCCCCTCCTCCTCCAAATGAGACAAGTGGTCGGCCACTTGGTTTTCACTTTCTTTGCGATCTTGGATGTCAATATCAAACTCTTACAATAAAAGCACCCATCTCATCAACCGGGCTTTGGAATATTTCTTTCTCATAAGATAGCGAAGTGTTGCATGATCCGTGTGGATAATGACTTTTGCACCCATCAAGTACGGGCGAAACTTCTCCATAGAAAAGACAATGGAAATGAGCTCTTTCTCCGTGACGGTGTAGTTGACTTGGGCACTATTCATGGTCATACTAGCATAGTATACCGGATAAAAAATCTTGTTGATGCGTTACCTCAAAACAGCCCCCACCACTACATCACTTGCATCACACATGAGCTCAAAAGGAACACTCCAATTTGGAGAGGTAATAATAGGAGTAGTAGTCAACTTGAACTTTAGCAATTCAAAGGCTTTCATGCAATCATCATTGAAGTGGAACTTAGCATCTTTCTCCAAAATCTTGCATAATGGGTCCACCATCTAGACAAATCTTAGATGAAACACCGGTAAAATCCCACGTGACCTAAGAAACTCCGCACGCATTTCACTGAAATTGGAGGTGGAAGTTTAGAAATCACTTCAATATTTGCCTTGTCGACTTTAATTACATTCTTTGAGATCTTGTGGCTAAGGACAAAGCCTTCCTCGACCATGAAATGACATTTCTCCTAATTGAGCACTAAGTTTGTTTCTTCATATTTTGCCAATACTTTATCCAAGTTTGTGAGACAATCATCAAAAGAATTCCCGACCACCGAGAAGTCATCCATGAAGACTTCAAGGTAATCCTCCACCATGTCCGTGAAGATCGCCATCATACACCTTTGAAAAGTCGCCGGTGCATTGCACAACCCAAATGGCATTTTCTTGAAGGCAAAAGTACCATAAGGAGATGTAAAGGTAGTCTTCTATTGATCCTCCGGAGCAATAAGAATTTGGTTGTATCCGGAATACCCATCAAGAAAACAATAGAAAGCACGGCCGGCCAATCTATCAAGCATTTGATCTAGGAAGGTAAGTGAAAAATGGTCCTTCCTTGTGACTTTGTTGAGCTTACAATAGTCCATACACACTCTCCACCCGGTCACCGTTCTTGTAGGAATCAACTCATTCTTATAATTGGTTACCACCATCATGCCCCTCTTCTTTGGGATACATTGAACTGGAGAAGTCCACGAACTATCGGAAATAGGATAGACAACCCCGGCATCCAACCACTTGATGATCTACTTTTTGATAACTTCTTGCATGGCTTCGTTGAGTCTCCTTTGATGTTCAATAGATGGTTTGGCACCTTCCTACAAGTTAATCTTGTGCATGCAAAATGCGGGGCTTATACCCTGAATATCCGCCAATGTCCATCCAATAGCCTTCTTCCTCTTTTGTAGCACCGCCAATGTAGAGTCGACCTGCACGTTAGTCAAATAAGAGGAAAGAATAACTGGTAAAGTAGAAGAAGGGCCAAGAAATTCATACCAAAGATGTGGAGGCAATGGATTTAACTCCAAGACAGGAGGCTCCTCGATCGAGGGCTTTGTTGGAGGAGTTGTCCTATTGTCAAGATTCAAGGACAATTTGCGGGGCTCATAAGTGTACGACCCCATTCCTTGCAACGAGTTCACACATTCCATGAAGCCATACCTTTCGTCATCATTAAAGTTGAGCAAGACGGCCTCCAATGTATCATCAACATTCATTACAACATTTGTTTCTTCTACAATCACATCGGTCACCAAGTCTACAAAATAACACACATCTTTGCTATTGGGTTGCCGCATGGACTTACACACATGGAAAACCACTTTTTCATCACCAATCCGGAAGGTAAGTTCTCCGACTTCAACATCAAGTAGAGCCTTCCCCATAGCAAGGAAAGGTCTACCAAGAATAATCGGCACCTCATAATCAACCTCACAATCAAGAATGACAAAATCCGTCGGAAGAATGAATTTATCAACACGAACCAATACATCTTCAATCACTCCCAATGGTCTCTTCATGGTATGATTGTCCATTTGTAATCTCATAGATGTGGGTCTTAGTTTCCCAATTCCCAAAGTCTTGAAAATCAAATAGGGCATCAAATTGATACTTACCCAAAGATCACAAAGAGCTTTTGCAAACTCGACACTCGCAATGGTACAAGGAATCGTGAAAGCGTCAGGATCTTCCAACTTAGGAGCCATTGAATGCACAATTGCACTCACTTGATGAATCATTTTTATAGTTTCAAAATTTATCGATCGCTTCTTTGTCACTAAAGCCTTCATAAACTTTGCATAACCAGGCATTTTCTCTAAGGCTTCAACCAATAGCACATTGAGAGATAGGCTCTTCATCATGTCAATGAACTTTTGGAATTGATTCTAACCATTTTTCTTGGCGAGCCTTTGAGGATATGGAGGAGGAGGAGGCCTATGCATTGGTGCCTTAGCCTTTTGCACTACCAGTTCTGGTATGTCAACAATGTGATCCTTAGACGGGTTCACTTCCTCTTGAGATTCCTCCACATTGTCATCAATATCAATTCACACTTCCTCATTTGCTTTCACAACATTGTCCGGGATCTCATCTTCTTGAACCACTTGCTCATCATCCATAAGCTTCCGTTGATTCGAGGTGGGTGCATCCCCACCTTTTCCACTCCTTGTAGTAATGGCCATGGCATATCCCGTGTTGTTTCTACCCTTTGGGTTCACCACCGTGTCACTTGGTAGTGCCCCCTTAGGATGAGTGTTTAGGGCTTGAGAGATTTGCCCCATTTGGACTTCCAAGTTTCGGATAGATGTATTGTGAGAGGCAAGTTGGCCATCGGAGTCAGCATTTTTCTCCATCATTTGCTTAAACATATTTTCAATTCGTCCCATCTCATTGTTGGCAGAATTTGGACCATGGGAAGGATAAGGAGGCGGGTTGCTCGGTTGTTGATACATCGGGGGCCTTTAAAAACCCGACCCTCGATTGCCTTGATTATTGTTCCTTCCCCCTTGGTTGTTGCCTTCCCATTATCCTTGATTATTGCCACTCCAATTGCCTTTGTTATTACCACCACTCCAATTTCCTTGATTATTGTTACTATTCCAATTCCCTTGATTGTTGCCACCATTCCAATTACCTTGGTCGTTAGAATTCCAATTCCCTTGATTACCTTGAGGTTGCCATTATTGTTGATTCGAGTCTTGAGAGTTGTTTCTTTGCCCTTGAATGTTGTTCACATATTGCACTTCCTCCCCTGGTTCATTGTAAGATTCATCTTGATCAAACCCACTATCTTCTTGCACATAATTCTCCACTCGGTTTTGCACTTGTGGGCCTTGGGGCCTTCTTTTGTTCACCATCATACTAACTCCCTCCATGGCATTGACTTGCTTAGGATTTTGCACTTGTTGAAGTTGAGCTTTGGCTAATTAATTCATTGTGGTGGTCAACTTAGTAATGGCTTGCCCATGGTCATGCAATTCTTTATGTAGGTGAATCACGTTCGGATCATCTTGAGGAACATTTGCTCTAGTTTGCCATGCCGAAGAAGTATCCACCATTTTATCTAAAATCTCACAAGCTTCGGCATATGGCGTTATCGTGAAATTTCCACCGGCAAGTTAATTAACCACACACTGATTGGTAGTATTGATCCCCCGATAGAAAGTTTGTTGAATCATAGCCTCCGTCATGTCATTATTTGGCACTCTTTGACCATAGTTCGGTACCTCTCCTATATTTCATGCAACCGCTCATTGAGCTTTTGTTTGAATATTAGAATCTCGTCTCTAAGAGTAGCCATATGCCCGGGAGAAAAGAACTTTGAAATAAACTTCTCTGCCAATTCATCCCATGTATGGATGGAGTGATTTGGCAATCTTTCTAGCCAATCCAAGGCTTTCTCCCATAGAGAGAAAGGAAATAGCCTCAACCTTAAAGCATCCTTGGAGACGTTTGTCTGTTTACTCCCCGAACAAGTGTCCGCAAATCCCTTCAAGTGTTTATATGCATTTTGACTCGGAGCCCCGGTGAAGAATCCTCGTTGCTCTAACAATGTGAATATTACATTCGTGATTTGAAAGTTTCCCTCCCTAATGCGGGGCGGGACAATGGAACTTGCATACCCTTAATTCGGCAACACCCGGTGTGAAGCCGCTCTTGGTGGAGGTGGAACTGGGACGTTGTCTTGAGGTGCCCGGTCTATTCTATTTGCTTGAGGTTCAAGAGGAACCTCTTAAACTTGGTCATCTTCAACATCCACATCCCCCAAAGGCATGTTTCCGAGTTCATCGTTGTTGTTTGCCATTATAGTACCTACAATTGATTCACACAAATCAGTAACAAGGAAGGAAAAGAAGATAATTCACACACAAAACCAAATATATAGCTAAATCCATTTCTATGCTCCCCGGCAACGGTGCCAAAAATTATTCTCGTCCAAGTTCACACCTCAATTCAAGATTATGAAACGGTCTATTGTAATAGTAATACCCAACAAAGAGTCGGGGTCGAATTCTACAGGGAGCTATACGTGGGATTTAGGAGTATAAATTGCGGTGTATGAGTATGAACTATCTCAAATTACACTTCCACAAATTGATGCTTGTTCTATGTCTATTCCAATTTAAGATTGCAAGATTAAGTAATGCAACTAAGAAATTGTTTTTTGTTGTTGTTTTTCAAATTCTGTAAAAGGCCTTTTTGTTGTTGTTTTTCAAATACTGTAAAAGGCCTAGGGGTATGACCTTCACCTAGGTATTTTCCTAACGGTTTGTAAACTTTAAAGCTTGTTTTATTGGTCGGGGTGTATTATAGCTATCAACCCTTGAGTACCCACTCAATACCTCTCGGTCAGCGAGTGACTTTGCCCAATTTGGCTTTCGCAAGTCCAAATAGGTGTTGAACAAAACGGTTGATACAAAGCTCTAGTCGGGTTTTACTATCTCTAGATTCAACCCTTTAATTAGGACTATCAATCTCTTGATTCACCCTAATTTCTTGTTACCAAATTTTCCTAGACTAAGTCTCTCTTTCTCAAGTAGAGACCAAGTCAAATAGGCATGAACTAATATTTGCAACCATTAATTCTATAACTAAAGTACGAACAAGGCTAAATAATAAATACCCAACCATAAACAAGCAATAAACCAAACACCTATTAGTTTTTACTCTGGGGTTGGGTCACAACCCTAGTGACAATCTAGCTACTCATGAACTAGGCATAAGAAATAGAAGAAGAAATGATAATTAAACCCATATTGATAACTAAAATAAAGCAATTTATATTTAAAAATCTCAAAATGGCAAAAACTACTAAAGAGAGTAAAGAAAAACGGCTACTGTAGCTGATGATGTAAAAACTTGACCTAAAAAAAATGAAACTCTTATATTTATACAGAGCTGGAATTTTCGGAGAAAAATGCCCTTTCGGAGGTTCTGCGGCCGCATAATTCCATGTGCGGTCCTCACTTTGCTTCAACCTAATAGGATTGGAATCTTGCGACTGCACAATTTCTAACCGCGACCGCATCTCTCTCTTTCTGCGGTCCGCACATTTCTGAGTGCGGCCGCACATGGCTCTTTTGCGGACCACACAAATGCAACTTCAGCCGCGTAGATGATCTTCTGCGGCCGCACAAATTGTGCGGTCCGCACTTCTGTTGAACTTGATATGCAGGTTTTCTGAACTTTTGCTCTTGCCTAGCTTCTGCAGCCGCATATTTCATGTGCGGACCGCACTTTTCACAGATCTCTGATAAGTTCTTCTACATAATCTGCGACCGCAGATGATATTCTGTGGTCCGCACTTTAAGCTTCTGTGTCTGTTTTTGTCCTTGAGTTCAGATCACTCCTTCTTGAGTTGGATTTCATCTTGGAGGCTTATTTTCCAATATTCCTGCAATTAAGCATATTTCATCAGTTTTCGGGAACACAATTAAACGCTTTTGGACTAAAACGAAAGTTAAAAGGCACTAATAAGTAGTCAAAATCCCCACTTATAAGGTTTCACGCCGCAACAGATTTTATTTTAAGTTTATATCGTTGGAGCGGGTTGCACGCCGCAATAGAAATTAATTGAAGGATTATACTTTGGGAACGGGTTGCACGCCGCAATAGAATGATGAAAGAAATAATTGATTGTGACAGCCGAATTGACCTCGATTATGGATATGATTTACCTATTTTACCTATATTCCTATTATTATTATTATTATTATTATTATTATTATTATTATTATTATTATTATTATTATTATTTTGCCTATAGGTTAATGTAAGCGACCTGCCTTAGCCTCATCACTACTTCGTCGAGGTTAGGCTCGGCACTTACAAAGTACATGGGATCGGTTGTACTCATACTTCACTCTGCACTTGTTGTGCAAATATCGGAATTGGTCCAGTGGCGTACTGTAGATTTGCTCGAATTCAGCTATCAGAGGAGACTTGGGGTATAGCTGCACGACGTTCGCAGCTCTGAAGTCCCCTTCTACTTTATCTTAGCTGTGTGTTTTCTTTCAGACAACTTTATTTTTCTTCAGACCCTTGTTTCTATTATTCTAGAAGCTCGTGCACTTGTGACTTTAGTTATGGGATAGTATTTAGACATCGTTATCATTTTGGTTTGTTTACTTTAATTTAGACATTTGTTTTTCCAGTTGTTTGGTTTCTTTATATCTAATTTAAATGAATTGTTAAAAATGGTTAAAATTATTCTAACGTTGGCTTGCTTAGCAAGTGAAATGTTAGGCGCCATCACTGTCTCGAAGGTGGGAATTTCGGGTCGTGACAAGTTGGTATCAGAGCAGTAGGTTACTTAGGTCTCACGAGTCACGAGCAAGCTTAGTAGAGCCTAAAGGATTAGTACAAAGATGTTTGTACTTATCTTCCAGAGATATGAAGTTTAGGAACAATATCACTTCTCTCTTATTCTGTCGTGCGATTTTATTCTATCATCGATGATTGAACCATTATTCTTGTTCTCTCGTAGATGGCGAGAACGCATACTACATCTATCGCCGGACACATTCCAGAGACCCCGGTGGCAACTATGACTAGGGGTAGAGGCCGAGGCCGAGGTCGTGCCAGAGGCCGAGGTAGAGACAGAGGTAGAGCTTAGTCTAGAGCTCGAGTAGCAGCACCTGTGGTAGAACCTTAGATGGATTTGGAAGCGGAGGTTCCAGCTCAGACTGTACATGTTAGACCAGTTCAGGTCCCAGAAGGATTCATAGCTACTCCAGTACTTCAGGATACTCTAGTCTGTTTGGTGAGCCTAATGGAGGGTGTGGCCCAGAATGATACATTTTCAGTGGCACCAGCTGTCTCACGGGCTAGGGGAGGAGCATAAACGCCCACTACTCACGCTCCTGAGCAGATAGCTCCCCAGTATCAGGCTCCAGTAGTCCCACCAGTTGGGGTAGTTCGGCCAGTTGTTGCGGCACAGGCCGGTGATAGGCCCGCCATGTATTCTAAGGCCTTATTGAGATTGGACAAGTTTACTATGCTCTTTCCAGTTCATTTCAATGGTACACCTTCTGAGGACCCACGGGATTATCTTGACCGCTGTCATAAGGTGCTGCGGAATATGGGAATAGTTGAAAGCAACGGGGTTGATTTTGTTGTGTTTTAAATGACTGGTTCCACCAAGAGGTGGTGGAGAGATTATGTACTTGCTAGACCAGCGAATTCGCCTGCACTTACCTGGGAGAAGTTCTCATAGCTATTTTTGGAGAAGTTTATTCCTATTGTACTAAGAGAGGAATACCGCAGGCAGTTTGAGTGTCTCCAGCAGGATAGTATGATGGTTACCCAGTATGAGACCTGATTTGTGGACTTAGCACGTCATGCCATCGTCTTGCTTCCTACTGAAAAGGAGAGAGTGGGGAGATTCATTGATGGACTCACTTATACTATCAGGCTTCGGATGGCCAAGGAGACAGAGAGTGATATTTCCTTCCAGACAGTTGTGAATATTTCTAGGCGGATCGAGTTAGTTCGTGCTCAGGAGAGAGGGCCAATGTCAGATAAGAGGCCCCGCCATTCCGGTAATTTCAGAGGCGCCTCATCTAGAGGCAAGGGTACCTAGGGTATGGGTCATCCTCCCAAGCCATTTTATTCAGTACTTCAGGCATCGCACGGTGCTTCAGGGAGTTATGGTCCTATTATGCCTTACTCTGGGCAGCCAACATTTAGTGCACATTCAGCTCCTATCAGTGCACCATCGCTCCAGAGTCACTACAGCGATTATCAGGCCCGTTAGGGTCAGCTTCAGCAGCCATGGCAGCAGGATGGGTGTTATGAGCGTGGGAACATTGGTTACATCAGGAGGTATTTCCCTAGGTTGTCAAGCAACTGATCTTAGCAGGATTCTCGTGCCATCATACCGGCACCGGTTGCCCCACCGCCCAGCCAACTAGGGGCAGGGGTCAGACAGCTAAAGATAGAGGTCAGGTCATTAGAGGTGGAGGCCAGCTAGTTAGAGGCCGCCCTAGAGATGTAGTTTGGAGTGGTGGGGCCCAGCCTCGATTCTATGCTTTTCTAGTTAGGCCTGAGGCCGAGTCATCCGATGTCGTGTTCACAGATATTGTTCCAGTTTTCCATAGAGATGCTTCAGTTCTATTTGAACCAGGATCTACTTATTCCTATGTGTCCTCCTACTTTTCTACATATTTGGTTGTGCCTCGTGATTCTTTGAGTGCTTCTGTGCACGTGTCCACGCCGGTAGGAGATTCTATCATTGTAGATCATGTCTATCGTTCGTGTATGGTTGCTATCGGAAGTCTTGAGACCAACGTGGATCTTCTACTTCTTGATATATTAGATTTGGATGTTATATTGGGAATGGATTGGCTGCCACCTTATCATGCTATATTGGATTGTGATCACACAAAGGCGGTGACATTAGCCATGTCGGGGTTACCTCGAGTAGAGTGGAAAAGGACTCCTGGCTATTATAGCAGTAAGGTTATCTCTTACGTGAAAGCTCGGCATAGGGTCGAGAAGGGGTGTTTACCTTATTTGGCTTATATTCGCGATCCAAGTGCGAATGTCCCTTCTATGGATTCAGTCCCAGTTGTCCGTGAGTTTCAAGATGTATTTTCTGCAGATTTTCTGGGGATGCCACCCGATAGAGATATTGACTTCTGTATTGATTTGGCTCCGGGCACCCAGCCCATTTCTATTCCACCATACCGTATGGCCCCGCTGGAGCTAAAGGAATTGAAGGAGCAGTTACAAGATTTGCTTGATCAGGGATTCATTAGACCTAGTGTCTCGCCCTGGGGGTGCACCAGTGTTATTTGTAAAGAAGAAAGATGGTTCAATGCAGATGTGTATAGATTATCGACAGTTGAACAAGGCTACTATGAAGAACAAGTATTTGTTGCCAAAAAGTGATGACTTATCCGATCAGCTTTAGGGTGCCAAGGTGTTTTCAAAGATCGATTTGAGGTATGGTTATCATCAGTTGAAGATTAGGGCATCCGATGTCCCTAAGACAGCTTTTCGGAATCGGTATGGGCATTACAAATTCCTAGTGATGTCATTTGGGCTGACAAATGCCCCAGCAACATTTATGGATTTGATGAACCGAGTATTCAAGACCTATTTGGATTCTTTTGTGGTTGTATTCATTGATGATATCTTGATTTACTCTAGCAGTAGAGAGGAGCATGAGCAGCATCTTTGGATTATGCTTCAGACTTTGAAGAATAATCAGTTATATGCTAAATTTTCAAAATGCAAATTTTGGTTAGACTCAGTTGCATTTTTGGGACATGTTGTATCGGCAGAAGGCATAAAAGTGGATCCTAAAAAGATTGAGGCAGTTCAGAATTGGCCTAGACCTACTTCAGCTACAAAGACCTAGAGTTTCCTGAGTTTGGCAGGTTATTATCGCCGGTTCATGGAGGGGTTTTCATCCATAGCAGCCCTATTGACCAAATTGACCCAGAAGGGTTCCCCATTCAGATGGTCATACGAGTGTGAGTTGAGCTTTCAGAAGCTCAAGACTGCTTAGACTATGGCACCAGTGTTGGTATTGCCCACAGGTTCAGGATCTTATACGGTGTATTGTGATATATCTCGCATTGGGCTTGGTAAAGTATTAATGCAAGATGGCAGAGTGATTGTATATGTGTCGCGGCAATTGAAAGTTCATGAGAAGAATTACCCCGATCATGACTTTGAATTGGTAGCCATTGTTCATGCGCTGAAGATTTGAAGGCACTACCTTTATGGTGTCTCGTGTGAGGTATTCACTGATCATCATAGTCTACAGTATTTGTTCAAACAAAAAGATCTCAATTTGAGGCAGAGTAGATGGTTGGAGCTATTGAAAGACTATGCTATCACCATTTTGTATCACCCCGGAAGGGCCAATGTGGTGGCCGATGCTTTTAGTAGAAAGGCTGTGAGTATGGGCAGCCTTGCGTATATTCCTGTTGGTGAGAGGCTATTAGCGGCAGATATTCAGACTTTAGCTAATCAGTTCGTGAGGTTAGATGTTTCAGAGTCCAGTCAGGTTCTAGCTTTCATAGTCGCTAGGTCTTCCTTGTATGAACATATCAGAGAGCGACAGTATGATGATCCTCATTTGCTTGTCCTTAAGGACACGGTGTGGCACGGTGGTGCCAAACAGGTTGCTGTAGGGGAATATGTAGTTCTGCAGATGCAGGGTCGTTTTTGTGTGCCTAATGTGGATGGGCTTCGTGAATTAATTCTTGAAGAGGCCCACAATTCCTGGTATTCTATTCATCTGGGTACCGCCAAAATGTATCAAGATTTGCGACAACATTATTGGTGAAGAAGAATGAAAAATGATATAGTTGCATATGTAGCTCGGTGTCTGAATTGTCAGCAAGTCAAGTACGAGCATCAAAGACCTAGTGGTTTTATTCAGAAGTTAGAAATTCCTGAGAGGAAGTGGGAGCGTATCACTATGGATTTTATTGTTGGACTCCCACGGACTCAGAGAAAGTTTGATGTTGTATGGGTCATTGTGGACAGGTTGACCAAGTCAGCACATTTCATTCCAGTGGCAGTTACCTATTCTTCAGAGCGGTTAGCTGAGATTTACATCCGCGAGATTGTCTGCCTTCACGGTGTGCCCGTGTCTATTATTTCAGATCGAGGTACGCAGTTTACCTAGCACTTCTGGTAGGATGTACAGCGTGAGCTAGGCATGCGGGTTGAGTTGAGTACATCATTTCATCCATAGACAGACGGATAGTCAGAGTGCACTATTCAGATATTTTAAGATATGTTTCATGCTTGTGTTATAGACTTTGGAGGTTCTTGGGATCAGTTCTTTCCACTTGCAGAGTTTGCCTATAATAACAACTACCAGTCGAGCATTCAGATGGCTCCATATGAAGCATTATATGGGAGGCGATGTCGTTGGCCAGTTGGCTAGTTTGAACGGGGAGAGGCTCGGTTTTCTGGTACCGATTTGGTACAGGATGCCTTGGATAAGGGCAAGATTATGTAGGATCGACTTCGCACAGCTTAGTCTAGGCAAAAGAGTTATGTCGACCGTAAAGTTTGTGATTTTGAATTCATGGTTGGAGAAAGAGTATTGCTCCGAGTTTCACCTATGAAGGGTGTAATAAGGTTCGGAAAGAAGGAAAAGTTGAGCCTTAGGTATATCGGACCCGGTGGGTGAAGTAGCTTACAGGCCTGCACTACCACCTAGTTTATCAGCAGTTCATCCGGTGTTCCATATGTCTATGCTCCGAAAATGTCATGGTGATCCGTCCCATGTGTTAGATTTCAGCTCAGTCCAATTGGACAAAGATTTGACTTATGAGGAAGAGCCAGTAGCTATTCTAGCCCGGCATGTCTGACAGTTGAGGTCTAAGAGTTATCCATCAGTTCGAGTGCAATAGAGAGGTCAGCCGATTAAAGCATCTACCTGGGAGTCCAAGTCAAACATGCGGAGTAGATATCCACACCTTTTCACCAGCCCAGGCACTTTTCTAATTCCGTTCGAGGACAAACGTTTGTTTTAGAGGTGGAGAATGTAATGACTCGATAGGTCATCTTTAAATTTAACATTTAATTTTATGCTCTAAGATCTCGAATAGCACCATTCAGCACTCCTCGACTTGTGTGCACAGTCAGTATAGTTTTCCGAAAAACCTTTATGTGAAACAATGGATAAGAATGTGAAATAGTGCTTTAAAACTCACTTAAGTTGACTTCGGTCAATATTTTAAGCAAAAAGAACCGGATCAGTGTCTTGACGATTTCGGTAGGTCCGTATCATAATTTGGATCTTGGGCGTATGCCCGAAATTTAATTTGGATGACTCTAGCTTGAGTTATCGCCATTTATTGAAAACTAGAAGTTTGAAAGCTTAAAGATTTCAAAGTTTGACCACAAATTGACTTTTATTGACATCCGGTTCGGATTTCAATTTTGAAAGTTGGAATAGCTCTGTTATGTCGTTTGGGACTTATATGCAAAAATTTAGGTCATTCCGGACTGTTTTGACGTGTTTCGGGGTGAGTTTTAGAATTTAAATTTTCATGAATTCATTAAGTCCGAATCGAGTTGTAATTTGTAGTTTTGACGTTGTTTGACGTGATTTGAGACCTCGAGTAGGTCTGCGTTATGTTACAGGGCTGGTTGGTATAATTGTACAGGGTCCCGAGTGGCTCGGGTGAGTTTCGGACAAAATGCGGATCGTTTAGAGCATGTTGAAAGAAGTTGGTTCTTGGCAGAACCTGGTGTAATCGCACCTGCGAAATGGTGACCGCAGGTGCGCAGCCGCTTCTGCGAGAAGCTGGTCGCTTCTGTGAGTTAGGCATTGGGCTGTTGCTTCTCTTCTGCGGAGATGAACCGCGCAGGTGCACGACCGCTTCTGCAAAAGGAGGACCGCAAATGCGGAACCTCTCGCTTCTGCGGCTCCATCAGCGCTTCTGTGCTGTTGCAAATGTAACAGGAATGTCCGCAGATGCGGAACATCACCTGGAAACCAGGCATTGAAAATGCATGCCTTGTCTCGCAAATGTGATTCCGCAGAACTTTATCTTTCTAAAAACTACACATCAAGATCTACAACTTTCATGTTTTGGTCATTTCCCAATTCCTTATAGATTTTGAGATATAAGCTGCCAAAGTCAGCTATGTGCAACACAAATTTCTTTTTCGTGATTTCCAAATATCTTCCCAGACAGCATGTAGTTTACCAACCATAACTATTTGTACACAAATTCAAATGTCAAATGGTTTGCTTTTATGAAAACTAGACACAAAAGGCTACAACTTTCATTTTTGGATCATCTCCAAATTCCTTATAGATTGCGAGATATAAGCTTTTAAATTCGGGTCAATGCAGCAAAAGTTTCCTCTACGCGATCGCGAAGCACATGCCAATTTTCCCCATTTTACTCATCGCTATCGTGTCCATTTACCCGCTATCGCATAGCACACTGCTGTAGCCAAAAATCAGCAGCTAAAAATGGCCTAGAAATGGTTCGAAACTACCCCAAAACCACCCCGAAACTCACCCGAGCCCCTCAGGACCCCGTCCAATCACACCATCCAGTCCCATAACATATCACGGACCTGCTAGAGGCCTCAAATCACATCGAACAACGTCAAAACGACGAATCACACCTCAAATCAAAATCTATGAACTTTGAACTTTCAAATTCTATATCTTGTGCCGAAATACATCAAATTTTTCTAACTCCCAAAGTTTTTTCAGAAATATCATCAGAGTCTCCCCTGTAAATGGGCCTATCCACCTGCCAGAGTAACACCAAAACAACTCCTAACAATACATCCACAACCCAACAAAACACCACAAGGTATATATCAATAACACTAATCTCACCATTACAAGTATTGCATTATTATAATGATATCAGGACATGAAACACATCATATGTATGCCCATCACCACATCTCTGGTCTTAAAAGTTGTTCATAATTAATTCCAGCATCATCAATTAATCTCATATTAACCAACACCTCGTTTCAAATTTTTACAACACTGACAATAGAATGTGAGGCATGCAAACCTCATAATTATTTACCCAACTTAACGAGTCACATTTAACGCCACCTGGGCACTCACATCGTAGGCTAAAACTCAATAATTACAGCGCAATAATGGCAAAGAAACATATAAAGGAATTACCATATAAGCCTATCAGGCATAACTCACTATTAGTACTATAGTACAAATTAAACTTCACAAAGGGAGAATTTTAAACTCATAAATATTTCACAAGTATTTTGCACACTGTGCCAATTGAAATTTTCAATTTCCTTTCTTTCTTCTTTTCAATAAATTCTGTAAACACATAATGAACCCTTATACCGGCAGGGCACAAAATTCATGAAAACAAATTAGAATCAATTATTCTGAAACACATAAAACCCACTGTAGTGAATAATAAAAATTACTTTTGGACTTATAGCCCTCAATGGTGCACAAAAATAAAAATGACAGACACGGCTCACATCTTCAAATCTCCCAACAGGGATAAACATATAAGTGGGTCACACAATTACGAAGCTTACCCATAAGCGGAGCATGATAGGAGGACTCACCTCAATATTCAGAACCGAATTAAATTAAGGGAAAATATCCTTTTATAACAAAATAATCAGGATCGTACCTGTAACGACACCATCTGGTGTGTCGGCCTCAACCCAAATCATAGCGATTATATCAACGGTTCGGGCCTCCACCTCTTAGGATCCCTCTATCCGCCTGTCCTCCACCTCTAACTGACTATGCACGTGGAGTATTAACTGAAATAAAGCTTGTAGCCCGAGTGTTCTGATGAAATCTACCCCTCTTAAGTCTAGGACAATTTCTCTTGATGTGTCTAATATGACCACTCTCGTAACAACCCCTCTGCGGGCGCGGCTGCTCATACTGAATCTCTGCCGGATAGCTGGAATAAACACTGTAAGAACCCCGTGCCGGTGGTGCATTAAAACAACTTACTGTAGCACCCCGAATATTCTGAAATTGTTTCTGTGACCCCGTTGGTATTGAAATCTAGAATTATTAAGAACACAGGAATACCGCAAGCCCCAGCATCATCCCATACAAATCTCATCTCTTAATCGCTCGTAGGACACCGGTCATAAGACACCTCAACTGTCACAACCCGAAATTCCCACCTTCGGATTGTGATGGCGCCAAACATTTTACTATCTAGGAAAGTCAACGCTAGAATAATATTATCCATTTTAAAAAAATTAAATTTATTAATAACAAAGAACAATTGCGGAAGAAAATTCTGAAAAATAGTGAATAATTCATAAAAACAACGGTGTCTAAATACCATCCCAGAATTGGTGTCACAAGTGCACGAGCTTCTATAATAATACAAATACGGGGCTGAATAAGATAAAGTTGTCTGAAAATAAACACACAGCTAAAGTAAAGTAGATGGGGACTTCAGAAACTGCGGACGCCGTGCAATTATACCTCAAGTCTCTTCTAGTAGCTGAAATCCGAGCAAGTATATGGTACGCCGCTGGGACCAACTCCGAAATTTGCACAAGAAGTGCAGAGTATAGTATCAGTACAACCGACCCCATGTACTGGTAAGTGCTGAGCCTAACCTCGATAAAGTAGTGACGAGGCTAAGGCGGGTCACTTACGTTAACTTGTACGCAATATTAGTAACAACAACAAATAATAGAAATAAATCAGATAACTCATTTATAATAATTGAAGCCAACCCAGCAGTCATAACCAATTATCATTTCCATCAATTTCTGTTGCAGCGTGTAACCCGCTCTCACAATATATTCATATTCCATTATGTTGCGGTGTGCAACCCGCTCCTCCAATATATTCATTTTAATCAAGTCTGTTGCGGCGTGCAACCCGATCCCCCAATATATTTATATATATCGACTTTTAAATAAGTTTGTTGCGGCGTGCAACCCAATCCTCCAATATAGACTTTTAATAAGTCTGTTGCAGCGTGCAACCCGATCCTCATATATATTCATTTCGATCAATTCTGTGGCGGCGTGCAACCCGCTCCTCCAATATTTTTATTTACCAATTCTTATAGAAGAAATTTCCCCAATAAATGCAATAATTAATATAAAATTTTAAGACAACAAACATACAATAATTATGATTACATTATAAAACAAACAATGACAAATACCAATTTATTATGGAAATCAGGGAGAAAATAGGCAGTTTAATATTTAATATACTAAATGTCAAGTAGCAATTAATGCACATAATTCAAATAAGCATGTAGCAATTATTAAAGGAATTCAAGAATTAATATTTGACAAGGAATTATGAGTGAAACAATTAATATAATAATTTATTCATGATTTAAAATGATTTATAATTTTCAAAGAATTATGGAAAAAATTAATTCGACGACATATAGACACTCGTCACCTTGCCTAT
>AWOL01S0003490.1:513-32472 GCA_000715115.1 Nicotiana otophora
TGATAATGAGTAATGACATTGCCAACATAAATGCTACTAAGCGTATGTTCAATAGCAAGTTTGATATGAAAGACTTGGGAGTTGCTGATTTAATTCTGGGAATTAAGATCAATAAGACTCCTCAAGGTCTGGCATTGTCACAATCTCATTATATTAAGACAGTACTTGAAAAATTCAAGCACTTGGGCTTTAAAGTTGCAAAGACTCCAATTGACGTGAATCTTGCATTAGCAAAGAACAAAGGCCAAAGCATATCACAATTGGATTATGCTCGTGTATTGGGATGCTTAATGTATATCATGAATTGTACACGACCAGATATAGCTTGTGCTATAAGTAAACTGAGTCCATATATGAGCAATCCAGGCCAATCTCATTGGATGGCAATGAAACGAGTTTTGGGATATTTAGAACATACCCAGAACTTTGACTTGCACTACAGTACATTCCCTGCGGTGATTGAGGGATACTGTGATGCAAATTGGATCACCGGTTCAACTGATTCTAAGTTCACGAGTGTATATGTATTCACTATTGGTGGAGGAGCGGTATATTGGAAGTCGTCCAAACAAACATGTATTGCCCGCTCTACAATGGAGGCTGCATTCATAGCCTTAGATAAAGCNTGAATATGAATCTCCTTTTGAAGAAATATGTTTAGAATATGGAATTATTCATCAAACAACAGCCCCTTACACGCCCCAATCTAATGGGATTGCGGAAAGAAAGAATCGCACATTAAAGGAGATGATGAATGCGTTGTTGATAAGTTCTGGTTTGCCACAGAACTTGTGGGGGGAAGCCATTCTTACGGCTAATCGAATATTAAATCGAGTGCCCCATAGCAAAACACAATCCATTCCTTATGAACAATGGAAAGGAAGGAAGCCCAACTTGAATTATTTTAAAGTGTGGGGGTGTTTGGCAAAAGTGCAAGTTCCTAAACCCAAAAGGGTAAAGATAGGACCGAAAACCGTTGATTGTGTTTTCATAGGATATGCGACAAATAGTAAAGCATATCGATTTCTGGTTCATAAATCAGAAAATCCCGACATTCATAATAATACGGTTATAGAATCAGATAATGCTGAGTTTTTTGAAAATATATATCCGTATAAAAAGGAATGTGAGTCGTTTGGTGAAGGATCTAAACGACCTCGGGAAGAAACAAAAGAAAGTACATGTAATCAGGAGAATCCAAGACGTAGTAAACGTCAAAGAACGTCTACTTCATTTGGACCAGATTTTGTGACTTTCTTATTGGAGAATGAGCCTCAAACATTTAAAGAAGCTATGACTTCTTCGGAATCATTGTTTTGGAAAGAGGCAGTCAATAGTGAAATAGAATCCATATTGAACAACCATACATGGGAATTGGTTGATCTTCCTCCTGGAAATAAACCTTTGGGTTCTAAATGGATTTTTAAGAGAAAAATCAAAGATGATGGCACTATTGATAAATTCAAGGCAAGGCTCGTAGTCAAAGGGTATAGACAACGAGAAGGTCTAGACTACTTTGATACATACTCTCCAGTTACAAGAATTACGTCCATACGGATGTTAGTAGCATTAGCTGCAGTGTATGGTCTTGAAATTCATCAAATGGATGTTAAGACGGCCTTCTTAAATGGAGAGTTGGAGGAAGAAATTTACATGGAACAACCTGAAGGGTTTGTGGTTCCAGGTAAAGAAAAGAAGGTATGTAGACTTGTTAAGTCTCTTTACGGACTAAAACAAGCACCCAAACAATGGCATGCGAAATTTGACCAAACAATGTTGTCAAATGGTTTTAAGATAAATGAATGTGATAAATGCGTGTACATTAAAAATGTTCCAAATCACATAGTCATTGTTTGCCTATATGTGGATGATATGTTGATAATGAGTAATGACATTGCCAACATAAATGCTACTAAGCGTATGTTCAATAGCAAGTTTGATATGAAAGACTTGGGAGTTGCTGATTTAATTCTGGGAATTAAGATCAATAAGACTCCTCAAGGTCTGGCATTGTCACAATCTCATTATATTAAGACAGTACTTGAAAAATTCAAGCACTTGGGCTTTAAAGTTGCAAAGACTCCAATTGACGTGAATCTTGCATTAGCAAAGAACAAAGGCCAAAGCATATCACAATTGGATTATGCTCGTGTATTGGGATGCTTAATGTATATCATGAATTGTACACGACCAGACATAGCTTGTGCTATAAGTAAACTGAGTCGATATACGAGCAATCCAGGCCAATCTCATTGGATGGCAATGAAACGAGTTTTGGGATATTTAGAACATACCCAGAACTTTGAATTGCACTACAGTAATTTCCCTGCGGTGATTGAGGGATACTGTGATGCAAATTGGATCACCGGTTCAACTGATTCTAAGTCCACGAGTGGATATGTATTCACTATTGGTGGAGGAGCGGTATCTTGGAAGTCGTCCAAACAAACATGTATTGCCCGCTCTACAATGGAGGCTGAATTCATAGCCTTAGATAAAGCCGGTGAAGAAGCTGAATGGCTCCGGAATTTCTTGGAAGACATTCCATTTTGGCCCAAACCGTTGACATCAATATGCATACATTGTGATAGTCAAGCGGCAATTGGAAGGGCTGGGAGCGTCATGTATAACGGTAAATCTCGTCATATACGACGAAGACATAAAACCGTTAGGCAATTACTCTCTAGAGGAATTATCACAATTGACTATGTAAAGTCAAGTGATAATGTGTCGGATCCACTTACAAAAGGCCTAACTAGAGAGGTAGTTGAGAAATCATCAAGGGGAATGGGGCTATGGCCGAGAACAAGTCATTGTGGCGGTAACTCTACCTAGAAGACTGGAGATCCCAAGATCTAGGTTCAAAGAGATCAAACAAAGTCATTAATGACGGTTCAACATTGTCAAATAAAATTTTAGTCCATTCTCGTGATGAGACAATGTTCAGTACCAAGGATAAAGCATTAAGGCTTTTTAATGATTTCTAAATTTGATACGGGGTATATCAAATAGTGTATCTACAGGATGACACGTTTAGGAATCACCTATTTAAGTGTGAAGTGTGAGCCGCTTCAAGGAGAACTTTGTAAGGCCAGTTCTCTACGCACTTATGAAACCAGGCGGTGTTCATGGCTGAAACGAACACAACAATGAGAACCAAAGACGGTTAAGGGTTGATTGTGTGACTTATGGTTGTCTAGGTATACACCAAAGATCGACGGTTGAAAGATATCAAATCTACCAATTGACCGAGTATATCCGATATAGGTTTACTACGGAAAGTTCAAAGGGAAACCTACTTATCCAGATGCGATTAATCCTTGCTTGTAAATTACACAATTTTTCCATGCATACTTCCGTGATTTAGCCATTCCCCATTCATGTGGGGAATTGTTGAGGTTTTTTGGTTTTAAAATGAAATAGTCTTAAAATGAGGGTAAATGGGAAATGGAGGGAAAATGAAATTTTTGAGTAAAATTTTAAGTTTTCCCCTCTTGACAATGAGATATTATCCCATATTGGAAGAGGAAAAGAGTTTTGGTGGGTATATATATAATTGCTCTTCTTGTAGCTCTTAAAGAGTTAAGAAGAAAGAAAGCCTTGCGCCGTCGTCGTCGTCGCTCGCTAGGCTCGGCTTCGGCTTCGGCTTCGGCTTCGGATTTGGATTTGGATTTGGTCAAATGATCGATGGATTGATTAATATTTTAGACCAAATTTATTTGTTAATAGTAAATATTAACGTAAGATTATCCACATTTGTAACGGATATGTTCCAATCCGATCCGTGTATTGACAAACTGCAAGCCGCCCCACCATGGCCAAGTGCTCTTCCCACCATGAATGTGCTTGCTCCACAAACAAGCTAATGCTTGCTCCACCATGGAGGGTGGACAATTGATTTTCTTCAACACTGGTTGCTATATATATGTGCAGCAGTTGTTGAAGAAAGACACACACAATACACAACACGAAGAAACTGAAAACGTTGGCTATACATTGCATTCCCTTCTCTCAGCATTTTCATTCGATTTTTTGAGTTTCTGCTCCTTTGTTATGCATTGTTTTTAAACTTCAAACAAAGCAACAGTAAGTGTGATTTGCTACCGAACTTTGTGTTCGCTGAAACACTGGGGTTTGAAGTACCGCTACACCAGTATGTCATTCGTTCTATCTTGGGAGAAAATAATCTGTAACCTTGGGTACTAGGAGGGGATTAAATTCCTTAAGGAAACACTGTGAATTCAGTGGGCTCGAATACGATTTATTATTTCATTACAATAATTTATATTTTACAGGATTATTATTTACAAATACAACAATATTGGCGGGACTAACACTTCATACGTACTCTTGTGTTGATACTAATTTTTTTGGGAGAAAATTTTAGTTTAGGATATGGATGGCTATGTTAATAAAATATTACTAATATAAGATCAAAATGGAATCTCTCCGTTGTTTGTCCTCACATTATATTTTATGAGTTGTTATTCACATTCTACTCTTTTTATTTCATAATTATTAAAATTTTACTTAAACTAATAAAGCGTCAAGAATGAATAGTTTTAATGTCAAGGAAAAGTAGAAGATCTGTTGAATTTTATTGATGCCACTTTGTTTTAAATGACGTAATAACACATTCAAGAACAAATACCCATACAAAGAAAGGGGAGAAGCCCTGTCAAAAATAATTACACTATATTGACTTTACAATTTACCCGCACTTATCAGCAACGTAAGTTGTGAGGATGCACTATTTGTGCAAACTACAGAAAAGCTCAATTAGAAAATAAAAAAGGACTAACTCTTTTGCATGAGAAGATATTTCTGAGAAAAGTGATGCATACGAGATGGACATGACCTTGAGTTGTCTTTAGAATCCAACACCTACAATCAACAAATTACTCAGGCAATGAGATTATTGTCAATGTATACTCGCGTGTATTAATGTAGTTTACGACATAACTACAATTCACTTAACTATAATTAATTTGAGCAACTATTCTGGCAGTTTATATAAACTTAATTGATATACACCTAAAAAATTGTTAGTACAATCAACAATGCAGTAGTTTTATAGGAAACTTAATGAAATATCTTTTCTTGAAAATGATATCAGCTTTAGCTGCAGCCTCTTACAAAAAATGTTTCTTATAGTATTTTTTCCCATCTAATTTTTGCAATAGCTTTGGGGTCACACGTGCGAGGAACGTGATATAGAAATTAGTGTGTGTATATATATATATATATATATATATATATATATATATAACGGTACAGTTAAATTTGTAACGCGGTTTTAGACACGTAAATTAATTTGACCCAAAAATATAAAATAAATAAGAACAAATAGTAAGATAATAAAATGAACTTAAAGGAAATATAAGTCTGGCTATGAATTTAGCTTTTTCGGTAGCAGAAGCGAGAACAATATTAAGAATAAGGTAAAAGAATAATGTTTTAGAATGAGAGTTGGTTCAATCTTTTGAGTACATAATATTTCGTGTCTTACACTGGATACTAATTCTTCTATTTATAGTTCTAATGAGGGAGACAAAATCCCCAAATCAAACCCCTCTTGAATGAGAATAAAATTGTCATTGATGGCTGTATAACAATTGGCTATAAATACACATATTCTTTGAAATGACAGCTCATTGAATGCTATCCGATATGAACTCTTCAAATCTTCGTTATCGGTGGTTACCCTATCTTCGAAATTCACCCAAGACCGGTCACATGCACGCATCTGATATCAACTACTTGCTGACTCACATCCTACCTGCCTTCAGTTTCACGTATCGCTTCCTCATTTGTCCAACTATCACTAACCAATTTTACCACATACAGATAGTCCGTCTACTTTTTGGTGACAATACTTTAGTATTACCGGGAAGTAGATATAACCTCTTTCCTTAGCGGGCAAGTTTCTGAACAGTTTCTGACACTTGAAAGGATGCACGTCTCTTCGCATTTAATGACCCAAACACGTGTTACCCAGCGATTTGGCAAATATTTTTGCTAGTTTTCGAGGTAATCATGACCACGATTTTTTCCGACTATAAACTTCTCCACAACTCATCATTTTTACTCTCTACTTTTACAACTCCTTCTTCTTCTCCGATTTAGCTTAGAACCCTACTGAAGAATTCAATTCTCTAAGTAAAATCTTTCTTCATAGATTTTTTACCATCATGTCTTCTAACATTGCTGCCCTCAGAAACTCTGGACTTATCTTCGGTGGAGGCCCAAAGAAGAACAAAACAAATGAGGCTGATGTCACGTCTGAACCTCCCACCGTGAACTCCGTCATACCCCTTCAACTTTATACCAAATATGACCTTTAAGAACAAAAGGAACCCGTTAATTCCAAAAGTGACAGACACTGGCCCGTTCGTAGGTATCCTTCTTCCATTCGTCTTTCTAGCATCCCTGTTATGAAGGAAAATTGCGAATGGAAAGGGTCACCTTCTCCAAACCAGGGTTCATGTATGTTAATACATACCCTTTCACTTTGGGAGTGGGTAAAGGAATATACCTAATAATTTTGGAATTCTGCCACTAGTACCAAATCTGTTTTGCCCAAGCAGGCCCATCCGTATGTCATACGGTGGCTTGCCTCCGCCAGTTGTGCTTTGAGACCAAGAAAACTCTAACTCTTGCACACATTATGAACCTCTACTCCTCAAAGATCTTCCATCGGGGTGTGTTAAAACTTAGCAAACGCGGTTATCATGCGCTCCTTACCAGCGTTGACGATGAAATCGATCGTGGATAGATGTAACAGTTCGTTGTTTTTGCTACAAGGGACATCCTCCCAACCACAACACATGCTTTTCCAGAATCATGGAATCTTCTTCGTAAGTCTTCAAATATCTTTTTCTTTCGATGTTTAATAAGACCTTCCTTCTTTGCTAACTTTATATTTTCCTTATTTCAGCTACTCGTTGGGAACCACCATGGGTTGAGAACCTTTTTGTACCACACAGGACTTCCGAAAGGATCCGCTGTTTTCCCCGACATCGAGGCTCTCGATGACCCAGAAGAAGCTCAATGGGTATTGCAAAATGCCCTTAACCGGAGAAAAGCTCGTGAATCTAATCCTGCTTCCGGTGAAGGCACCTCCTCCAAGAGTCCCCAACCCAAAGATAAGAAACCAAAGAGAAAAGTACCTCTTCGGCTGGGACACAAGAAAAGAAACTGAAAAGAACACCAACCGGACCGGCCACAATGACCCTTGATGATGAAGAAATTGATGATGAAGCAGTTGCCCTTCATAAAAGAAAAAAATCTTCATCAGTTGAACCGGATGCTCAGCTGGGTGAGCTTCAAACCCACAGTTTCAAACCCACAACCAGAAGAAGTTCAAGGGCTCTTCATGGAAATGGGATTGGCCGAAAATGCTGCATTTCGTTTTCGAATCCCTGTTGTTGCTTCCAGTCAAAGGAGTTCAATCCCTAACCTTCCTCCACTATCAATATCTAAGCCGGTCACAACTGCCTCTTCTTCTACATCAGCTGCTACCTCTCCACCGGTGCCATCCGAACAAACAATAAATGTCTCTTTCCCACGGTCACCTGATCATGGGAATCTAGGGAACACTTTTCTAGTACCTACTCAAAATCTCAGTGGCAAACGAAGTGTCATCATCAAGGTCTCGAATGAATGCCACGTACTTTCTAAGCTGGTGGATCTTTCCAACTATCTGAAGCCGCTGGCCACGAAAACAGATTGGAGAAAGATGGACTCTCTTTCTGCTAAGTGTTTGCTAAACAATAGCATGTACTCTTCCGTGCAGGTATCAACCTAACTTTCTTCTATCCCTTTTTCATTTATACTTTGCATTAATAACTTTAGCTTTAACCTTTTCAGGATAACCTTCTAGCTTCCGAGGACCTGCAAAGGTTGATTTTGGATAACCAAGAACTTACTTCGGAATGAGATCAACTCTTGGCCAAACGAAATCAGTTTATTGAGGCTCAGTTGCAGCAATCCGAGCAAGATAGAGTGGCTCACAACCAAGAAGCCGCTCAGTTAGATGAAGTCCTTAAGAAGGCAAAGGCCACGTGGGGCTGAACTGCATGATACCATGATTGTTGCTAATGAATGCGAGTCTGCTTTCATGGAGAAAACCTACGCCATATATCATACGAAGAGGAAGACTCTAGAGTAGGCCAAAGAAGGCATTGCAAACATTGATGACTGCTCTCGAGAACCTCCCAGCTTGGCCCGCTGCTTCTGACTTCTCGAATACTAACTCTGAATATTCGGGAACCGAAGAGGAAGCTAAAGAAGATTGAGATAAAGATGAAGGCCCTGAACTGAAAGCAGAATAGCCTTCTCTCGGTAAAGAAATGAAGATTCTTCTCTCCCTTCGGGCTCTGGCAGCAAAAATAATTGATGTATACATTTTCTTTTATTTTTTCTTGTAATTATGCCCAAACTTCTTTATTGAATTCAACATTTTAATTAATGAAAGAAATTCTTTGCTTAAATGTTGTGCAAAAACATATTCTTTTTCATTTAATTGACAAATCTTCAAGAATTCTTCTTACATCCGATAGCTTTTAATTCAAGGAATTAACACTTCTAGAATCTACCTTTTGACTATGAGGGTTTCATAAGAGAGGGATCTTATGTTTATGGTGCTCTTGAAGAAGATGTCTCCTATTCATTCCGGCACAAGCATTTGAAGTTTTAACTAACTTTCAAACGAAAATATAAATTAACTTATCATTCGGACGAGAAATAAGATAAAAATAAAAGGACTTTGATTTATTCCCTTTATCTTTAAAAGTACATTTACATAAATATTGTTTTGCTTAAGTAAATAAATCTCTCAATACATGTGGCTAACTTGTACAACTTATTTCTACAGGACTGATCATACAGTCTCCGGTCCTGATAAGACATTGTTCCCCATTCTAACAGTCCTCGGTCTTTGTAACACTTTTAGTGCCTTCATATAAAATGGTTCCCCCAAGTGTTCGGATGCTAAGTATGAGAATTTGAACACTAGAAGTCTTGTTTTTGCCGATGACCCTTTCTTCGTAGTATGATTTACATTGCTGCCTCATTAAAAACCTTTCCGAAAAAATCCTATTGGGACAAAAACTGGACGAAGGGAAAAAGAGTGCAGCACATACTTTCATTACCAGAAAGGATCTTTAGCAATAATACCTTTTGAGGTGAGTCAGATTCCAATTGCTTGGCAATTTAACTCCATCTTGGTTTCCCAACTGATATAAACTTTTACTGGTTATAACTGAAACCCGGTAAGGTCCTTCCCATATTGGTCTCAGCTTCCCGGCTTTAACTTCCCGAGTATTTTGAGTTACCTTCCTTAAAACTAAATCCCCGGCCTTAAAATATTGAAGATTTGCTCGACGGTTGTAATACCTTTCCATTCTTTGCTTTTGTGCCACAATCCTCACGTATGCCAGATTCCGGTGCTCTTCAAGCAAGTCCAATTTAACCAGCAATGCTTCATTATTTGTCTCCTCGTTTGCTCGAAAAGAACTTAGGGTTGGTTCCCCAATCTCCCCCGTGATCAAAGCTTCTGTACCGTATACAAGTGAAAAGGGTGTTTCACCTGTGCTCGATTTTGAATTATTACCTTATTCATTGATTCCACCTGTCCATTAGCACCTGGGTAGAATGGTGAAGATATGATTCGTTTGATCTCCAATCCTTCCAAATAGTTTGTGACTTTGGAACCTATAAATTGTGTCCATTGTCACAAGCGATTTATTTTGGTATTCCAAACTGACAGACGATGTGATCCCTTATAAAATCAATCACTTCTCATTCTCCGATATTTTGGTAAGCACATGCTTCAACCCATTTAGTAAATAGTCAGTTGAAACCAATTTTGTTTACCTTACCGGGTCCTTGTGGTAAGGGACCAACTATGTCCATCCCCTATTTTATGAATGGCCATGGTGACACCACCGAATGTAAAAGTTCCGCCGGTTGATGCACTAACTGTGCATGACACTTACACTTATCATATTTTTTATACAAATGTTTTCGCGTCTTGCTCCATCCGGGGCCAGTAGTAGCCAACCCTTATTAGTTTAAGAACCAACGAGTCTGCACCGGAATGGTTCCCACACACTCCTTCGTGAACTTTCCTCATCACGTAGTCAGCCTCCGATGTCCCTAAACATTGAGCCAATGGTCCTTGGAAGGACCTCCTATACAATTGACCGACAATAAGACAGTAACGAGCCAATGGTTCTTGGAAGGACCTCCTGAACCGGGAAAGTAATACTTGAACCTTGTTCAAGTATTGGTGCATGTGCTCCTACTTGGTGTCTAAAATTCCATATACTTGGTTCACCACCAGCTGGTAATCGCACTTTATTTCAATAACCTCGGAGCCTAGTCCCCGGTATAGTTCAAGTCCTGAAACCAAAGCCTCATACTCGGCTTCATTGTTAGTTAATGGCACAGTTCTAATGGCATGTCTCAGGGTTTCCCCAAAGGAGTGATTAATACTACCCCAAGACTGGACCCTTTTACGTTAGAAGATCCATCCGTAAACAAGGTCCAAATACCTGATACCGTTCTTGATACCAACACTGCTTCTTTAGCAGCTAAATACATTAATCTCGGACTAAAGTTGGCCACTAAGTCGTCCAAAACTTGTGACTTGATTGCAATCCTGGGCTTGTATTCAATGTCGAGTTCACTAACTTCAGCTTCCCATTTAGCCAAATGACCTGACAACTCAGGCTTATGAAGGGCATTCCTCAAGGGAAAGGTTGTCCCAACGGCTATAGGATCACATTCAAAATAGGGCCTAAGCTTTCGATAGGCGATTATGAGAACTTGGGCCAATTTTTCAAGGTGCGAATAACGTGTCTCTGCTCCCGATAGAACTTTACTTACATAATAAATAGGAAATTGTGTACATTCATCCTCCTGGACCAGAATAGCACTTACCGCGACCTCCGAGACCGTTAAATAGATTAACAATTGCTCACCTTCTACCAGCTTTGACAACAACAGAGCTTTTGAGATCTTTCAATGACTGCTGGCATTCCAGAATCCACACGAAATCATTCTCTTTTTCAAAAGTGAAAAGAAGTATGGCATTTCTCCGAAGACCTCGAGATAAACCTGCTTAGAGCCGCCAATCTATCGGTCAACCTCTGTACTTCCTTCACACTTATTAACTGGTCTGGGATATCCTCAATGGCTTTGATTTTGTCAGGTTTTACTTCAATTCCTCTTTGAGAGACCAAGAACCCCAAAAACTTACCGGAACCAACTCCGAAGGCACACTTCTCCAGGTTGAGCTTCATGTTGTATTTTCTCATAATGTCGAATGTTTCTTGTAGATGTTTCAAATGATCTCCTGCATTAAGATACTTAACTGATAAATCATCAATATAAACGTCCATTGTCTTACCTATCTATTTTTCAAACATTTAATTAACAAGCCTCTGATAAGTGGCTCCGGCATTCTTAAGTCCAAAAGGCATCATATTATAGTTGTATGTGCCAAAATTTGTGATAAATGAGGTCTTTTCCTGATCTTCTGGGTGCATCCTAATTTGATTATACCCGAAATAAGCATCAAGAAAACTCATTAATTCATGTATGGTGGTAACATCAATCATTTGATCAATGTTTGACAACGGAAAAGAGTCTTTAGGGCATGTCTTATTTAAATCTTTATAATCTACACATATTCTAAACTTATTAGTCTTTTTAGGCACTACCGCTATGTTATCTATCAAATCGGGGTAATTGAACTCCCGAATCAAACCTGTATTTAATAATCGGGTCACCTCTTATTTGACAAACCTGTTTCTGACCTATGCTATCGGTCGCTTATTCTGCCTTACCGGAGGGAAGTTTGGATCCAAACTCAGCTTGTGGATAACCACTTCCAATGGAATACCTGTCATATCTGAATGCAACCATGCAAAACAGTCAACGTTAGATTTTATAAAATCCATAATGTTTAACCTGAGTTTGGGACTCAACGCCTTTCCTAAGTAAAACTTTCTTTCCAGGAACTCCTCAAACAAGGCCACTTATTCGAGCTCTTCTATGGTTGATTTGGTCGCATTTGTTTCCTCCGATACCTGAAAAGACCTCGGTACCTGATAAAATTCTGATGACTCCTCTTCTTTATTATCTTTAATAGAGGTGGAAGAAGGCACTGATTCCTCTAATTGCTATTTGCTCATTTCTTTTCCCTTACTACTGGAAACGGTCACTGCATTCATCTCACTTGCAGCTGGTTGATCTCCTATGTTATGCTTGATCCCTTCTAGTGTGGGAAATTTCAATAGATGATGATATGTTGAAGGTACAACCTTCATTTCATGAATCCATGGCCTTCCAAGGATCACATTATAACCCATGTCGCTATCTACCACTTCGAACATGGTGGTCTTCATTACTCTTTCGTCATATGTTGGCAATAATATTTCTCCCTACGTCATTACTCTCGTTAAGCTGAACCCAGCCATGAGTTTTATTGTCAGAATTATATTTTCGGTTAACTTTGCTTACTCCAAACCTCTTCATTGTATGATGTTGGCGGAACTTCCTGGATCAACCAACACACGTTTAATTTTGAAATTTAAAACATTAAAAGAAATTACCAGAGCATCATTGTGCGGTAGAAGAAGTCCATTGTCATCTCTCCATCTTCTGAAACTTCTCGAATCCTCTTTCCATGAGTTACCGATATCTTCGTTTTCTTTGCTACCGAAAATGTCACCCCTTTTACTTCGTCTCTACCGAAGATCATGTTTATCGTCATTCAAGGTGACCATGTACCCGTTTTTGATGGTTCTACAACATCCCGATTTTTCCTATAATTGTTCTTGTCCCGATCACTTAACAACTCTCTGAGGTGACCATTCTTCAACAATGTTTCTACGTCTTCATGAAGGTGCTGACAGTCCCCAGACCTGTGGCCGTGAGTTCTATGGAACTCACACCATAGATTAGGATCCCTTTGGCTAGGATCCGATCAGATTGGTTTCGGGAACCTAGCTTCTTTAATATTCCTCATAACTAACACTAGTTCTATCAAGCTAATGTTAAAGTTGTAGTCGGATAACCTGGGATATGTTTAATCTCGGGACCCCGACGTCTCTTTCTCCTGCAAAGGTCAGCTACTTTGACCATGATCTGCCCTTCTATCGGAAGAAAACCTATCTGAAGACTGAAAACCTTTATTTCCTCGGCCATCGTCCCTTTTGTAAGGTTGAAAACGATTCCTAGAGGACCTCCGATCTTCATCAAAATCACTTTTAAATTTATCTTGATTCCGATCGCGATTTCGTCCTTTGGTAGACACCGAAGAACCCAGTTGGTCATCTTATATTCTGATCTTTGACTCGTAACGGTTGTGAACATTTGCCCATGTGGTCGCCTAAAATTCTATCAAGCTTTCCTTCAATTTACTGGAGGCATAGAAACTCAACGGGTTGAGACCCTTTGTAAATGCCTCCGCTGCCCACTCATCTGGTATTGCCGGTAACAACATCCTCTTCTTTTGAAACCGGATCATGAACTCTCGCAATAGTTTGAATTCTCCTTGGCATATTTTGAATATATTTTCCTTCATTGCTTAGTTCTTTCTTGCTCCAGCATGAGCTTTAATAAATGAATCTTCAAGCATTTCAAAAGAATCAATAGAATTCTCAAGTAAAAGAAAATACCAAGTTAAGGCACCCTTCGTTAAAAGTTCAACTGTCAGTAACCAATTTTAACGCATGCATACATACATACATACATACATACATACATACATACATACATGCATACATGCATACATACATACATGCATACATACATACATACATACATACATACATACATGTATTGATCAAACTACATCTAGTACTCTTATATTATGAGTTTATTGCATATGACTGTAGCAAATCAAAGCTTACACATCTTCTCAGACATAGGAAAGTAAACATAGTTTTTTTTGTTTGTTTTTCTAGTGTAAATTTCACGTAACGCCTGAAATTATAAGTGGTAAAAAGAAACCCCATAAATTTTGCATACGATGAATTTCTCCATAGCCAAACAAATTTCAACATAAAATGAGAAGATTATTATAAATATATTATATTGTGAATATCCATTTAGTACTCCGTTGTAAATAAGTTTCCTGAAGAAGTTTATCCATATTGGACTCCGCCGTAAATATGTTTATCTATTTAGTACTTTATTGAAAATAAGCCTCCTGAAGAAGCTTATTATTTAGGTACCCTGTTGTGGATAAATATTACTCCTGTAGAATATTATCTATAGCTGGTACAATAGCATCTTGCAGTAGGAGCTTACAAGCAGCTTACACAATAGCTTGCAGTAGCAGCTTCTTTTCTTCTATAAATAGAGGAGATTTAAGTTCATTATGTACATCAGTTTGAAGTTGAATAATATATTAGTCTCTCTATACTTGTCTTTGGTTAATTTAATTTATACTTTTTATTTTATAACACGTTATCAGCACGAGACTCTGTCATCTCAAGTAAATACTTTGAAAGTATCAAAGGTACGAACCTTCATTTTTTAAATACTATCAAATCGGTCTAAACTTGAATTTATAGCACTGGATATATCAGGTAAAAGCTATCTCATCAGTTTCGTCTTATATGAAAAGCTTGAAATACATCTAATAGATGTAGTTACAATTTATCTGTACGGTTCATGTAATGACCCAACTAGTCGTTTTACTTTTTAGAACCTTGTTATCCTAAATAAGACTCCCCGTACGTGCTTTTACTGTTTTACGACTTGTGGGGATGGTTAGTTCGGGATTTGGAAGGGTTCGAGTTGAAATCAGAACACTTGGTTCCTTAAGGTTGGCTAAAAAGGCTAAATTTAACTTCGGTCAACATTTTGAGCAGACGACCTCGGAATCGGGATTTGATAGTTCCAATAGGTTTGTATGATGATTTCGAACTTGGTCGTATGTTGGGATCGGGTTTTGGATGACCCGGAAGCGTTTCAATGCCTAATAGTGAAAGTTGGTTCTTTGAAGGTTTTAAAGTTCTTTAAATTTAGTTTGGAGTAGGTTTTAGTGATATAGAGGTCCAAATGGGATTCGAGACTGGGAATAGTTCTGTATGGTGATTTAAGACTTGCACGCAAAATTTAGTATCATTCCGAATATTTTAAGTATGTTTTGGCGCGTTGGGAGTGAGTTAGAAGAACTTGAAGTTCATATTCTTGATTCAATTTGGTTTGGAGTATGATTCTTAGTTTTGCTGTTGTTTTATGCATTACGAGGGTTCGAGCGAGTCTGTTTTATGATTTCAAACTTGTTGGTATGTTTGGGCGGGGCCGTGGGAGGCCTCGGGTGTCAATCGGACTGGGCATGGACCAAGTTTGGACTTGGAAGAACAACTGAAGCACCAGATTTCTGGTGTAATTGCACCTGTGGAGGGCTAGCCGCAGGTGCGAACTCATAAAAGTGAGCCATGGATCGCAGAAGCGGTGCAGCCCAGGCTGCCCAGTGTTCGGAAAAGTGGCAAGGTGACCACACTTGTGGAGGAGCAGGTGCAAAGAGGGTGATCGCAGAAGCGTAAGAGAGTCGTGGGTGCGATAAGCTCGCCGCAGAAGCAGGACAGTAGAAGCGGTCTTCCGCCCGCAGAAGCGAAACTAGCTAGCTCAGGCACCTCTGCAGAAGCGGACCTTGATCCACAGAAGTGATGACGCAAATGCGGCCAAGGCACCGTAGGTGCGGAAATCGCTGGAGGCAGACCCCAATTTAATGTGGGACTTAGACAGTTTTAACTCATTTATTTCATTGTTTGGGCGATTCTTGGAGCTCTTAGAGAGTGGATTTCACCTAGCACTCTGAGAAAGGTAATTTCCACATAATGTGAGTTAAATACATAGTTTATAGATATATTATAACATGTAAATTAGTGAAAATTATGGTTTAGGTAAAAACCTAGGTTTTGGATAAAAATGAGATTTAACCACAAAATATTTTATGGAATTTAGTATAAATCATATATTTGAGTTCATGAGGTTATGGGCCCGAGGGTGAATTTTAGGAATCCTACATTTGGGGTTGGGTAATCACTTTAATAGTTAGAATATGAACTTTTGAACATGTATTGATCATTTTACGTAACATTTGACTAGTTTCAAGTCGTTTGGCATCGAATTGAGGGTTTGAGCACAATCTTGGACTGGGAAGTAGGCTTTGAGACAAGGTAAGTCTCTTTTGTAACCTTGTAAGAGGGGATTAACCCCATAGGTAAATTGAATTAATATGTGCTCCTATTTGTGGGGGCTACGCACGCACGAAGTGACGAGAGTCCGTATGTAGCTACTGATTATGCTATTGTCCGGGTAGTCTAGGACTCATACCATGCTATATTGACGATGTTTGCACCCTACTTGGTAACGTAATTGCTTAAATCATGTTGGAACTTGATAGTGGAATGGTATAAGGCCAAATCTCACATACTTAAATTCTTGAACGGGCCACTAGACTGTTATTGAGGATTGGTATTTTCTTAAATGATTGACTCTTAATAAAATCTTGAATTTGACTGGTATAAAGTATTTTCTCTTTCGTTGAGCGGGCCGAATGCCTCGGTAGCAGATAGATGCATCTATGGTTCATGTCGTTCGACCCTCGGCAGTGCACAGTTCAAATATGTTTATGTTGGTGTTACATCTGGCGTTTTCGTACGTAAAAGTTTCGTCTTTAGTTAATCGACGTAGACTCGGGGATGAGACTATCCTGAGGTTAACGTATTTATGCTATTTATAATAAGGATAAGTAAGTGCCATGAAGGATAAAGGGTACACTAATTAAAGAAAATGAGTTTCATTGAAGGTTGTCGATTTGGGATAAAATACGATCCGAGCTATAATGCCCGCTATTTATGGACTAGTACCATACAAGATACCATATGACCGTGATAGTATGATGTATAAAGTGTATTAAAAATAAGTAGAATTTTAAGTAATTTGAGATAATTTTTAATTATGTGGGTAATTAGTTAATTATCGAGTAGCGGGATATTACCTAATTAATTAATTGGTTATAGGATAAGATTAAGATCCCCCACCCTCATGTGGCAGCAAGACACTAACCAAACAAATGACTCTTGGTCATTTATGATTAGGTGGCAACCTAATATATTAATTTCAAGACACTTCATTTCTAGGATTTTGAATACAAACAACATTTCATTCTCAACCACTACAATCATATTCCTACAATTCCTTATAGAACACTACAATCAAGAACGTGAGCTTTAGCACATTAGCAACACAATTTCTTACAAATTCCTACAATTCCTACAAGTTCCTACAAAGACACTACAACGTGATTTCTTCAACCAACGAGATTTCTTAGCACAGTAGCAACGTGAAACGTTTCGGTTCTAAAGGAGTACGGTGCAACCTTTTCCAAGAATATCATACGGATTTTTCCCTACTCCAGGTATGTGAAGGCTATCACTTCTTTATTTTTGGCATGATCCAAATAATACAAATGAAACGAGCAAAATACACAACTTTCATAAATGATTTTATTCATAGAAATACTAGGGGTGTCTATATTCTTGATTCCCCATGTGATCTATTATTATATCTTCTGTTAATGGGTTTCAGAAAAATACGTATTTGATAAAGTTTATCCGAAAGGCATATTGATTTTTATGGCATTACGAGAAATCTTATTAACGTATTTCTTATGCATTTCATGCATTTATATATGTACATTGACCCATGACCAGATGACGTTATATACGCGTATAGAATATGTATATGGGATATGGGAAAAGGTTACGGCGTTATATACGCACCACCACCTGATCAGTTGGTATATGTTGATGATTGTGCCCATAGTGGCCGAGATGATATGATGGGATGCCCTCAGAGGCTTGATGATGTTATGTGCACCTATACCTATGCATGACACGACATTTACACGCACGTGCATGATATTATAACTGTTTCAGGATTTGCAAAGTTATTTAGACTTACAGGCGGAATTCCTTATTCCATGTTTCATCTAAGTCTCTTATGTACTGATTTTCATGCCTTACATACTCAGTTCATTATTTGTACTAACGTCTTATTTCCCGGGGCCTGCATTTCATGCCCACAGGTGCAGGTAGGCAAGCTTACGGTCCCCCTTCTTAGGATTCTTGATCAGCGAGAGTTGGCGTGCTCCACTTGATCCGGAGCTGCTTTTGATTTTGGTACGATATTCTTGTATACATATATGGGTATGACGTGGCCCAGTCCCGTCCTTGTACAGTTGTATTTTCTATTAGAGGTCTGTAGACAGTTACGTTTAGTCGGATAGTATGTGGCCTTGTCGGCTTCCAATTTTGGGTATATAGTTGTCTATAGCAGCCTTGCCAGCTCGCCCACTGTATGTTGTATATATATGTACATATGTCTTTTGGGTAGGTTTCCCTCACATACATTATTCATGAGTATATCTTAAACGCATGCTTAAGGATATTCGACATGTAAAATTCGGGCACCCATCGCGGCCCATCGGTTTGGGTCGTGACAGTTGGATCGGGCCGTACGACCTCGGCATAAATTGCGCATGATAAATATTTGGAATCAACTATCATTGATTATATTTCGTTTACTTGAGATATAAACTGTTAAATGATGGAAATAAACTTGGGACATACAATTAGCGAAAGGATTGTTTATTATTCATGTTATTGAGTTGTAGATATATTTTTTTTATAATCCATGCTTAGTTATTATTTTGACATTTTATTGTTAGCCCTTAGTAAGTATCAAAGTCGACCCCCTGTCACTACTTCTTTGAGTTTAGACTGGATACTTACTGGGTACACGTTATTAATGTACTCATGCTACACTTCTGCACTTAATGTGCAAGACCTGAGGCATGTGCATTTGGATATCATTCTGGCACGCACACTTGATCACTTCTACGAGACTACACGGTGAGCCGCCTTCTGAGCCGTTCCGCCGCAGTCGAAGTCTTTTCTTTTGCTTGTAATTTTCGTCTATCTCATTTTGGACAGTAGCGTAGAACTCTTTTGTATATTCTACTAGATGCTCGTACACTTGTGACACTAGGTCTTGGTGGTTTAAGCTAGTAGGCACGTGACGATTTTTGGGTTATCTTATTTATCTCACTGCTTTAAAAATCTTGATTTCTCATTTTATTTAAAAGCTTACTTCTTAATTATGCACAAACTAAAAAGAATCAACTATTTCAAATCTTTAAAAGAAAGGATCACAGAGCTAGTTCATTGTCGGCTTGCCTAGCGATAACGTTGGGCGCCATCATGGCCCATAGGAAAAATTGGGTCGTGACAATTCACTCAATAATGAAATTTACATGAAAATCCCTGAAGGATTTAAAATTCCTAAAGCATATTCAAAATCTCGGGAAATGTGTTCAAGTATATTACAAAAATCTTTGTAAGGTTTAAAGCAATCCGAGCGCATGTGGTATAATCGCCTCAGTAAGTATTTGCTGAAAGAAGGTTGCATAAATGATATTATTTGTCCATATATTTTTATAAAGAAAATGGCATCAGAATTTGTTATACTTGTTATTATGTTGATTACATAAATCTTGTTGGAACTCTAGAAGAGCGCCAAAAGGCAATTGAATATCTTAAGAAAGAATTTAAGATAAAAGATCTTGGAAAGACAAAACTTTGCCTTGGTCTGCAAATTGAACATTTAGCAAATGGGATATTTATCCATCAATCTACCTATATAGAAAGGGTCTTAAAACGCTTTTACATGGAGAAAGTTCACTCATTGAGTACACCAATAGTTGTTCGATCACTTGAAGTGAATAAGGATCAATTTCGACCTCCAGAAGAGGATGAGGAACTCCTTGGTACTGAAATTTCCCTATCTCAGTGCAATTGGTATGCTTATGTATCTTGCTAATGCTATAAGGCCTGACATAGAATATTTTGTTAATTTACTAGCTAGATATAACTCTTCTCCTACATGGAGACATTGGAACGGGATTAAGCATATATTGTGATATTTAAAGGGAACTCTTGATATGGGTTTGTTTTATGATAACAAAGATAGTGGAGATCTTGTTGGTTATGCAGATGCAGGTTATCTATCTGATCCCCATAAAGCTTGATCTCAAATCGGGTACGTGTTTTTATGTGGAGGTACTATCATATCATGGCGCTACGCAAAGCAATCTATTGTTGCTACTTCTTCAAATCATGCTAAGATAATAGTTATTCATGAAGCCAGTAGGAAATGCGTATAGTTGAGATTAGTGATTCATTTCATTAGAGAAAAATATGGTTTGGAATGTGATAAAAGACCCATAATTTTATACGAAGACAATGTTGCATGCATATCCCAATTAAAGGTAGGATTCATAAAAAGATATAGAACAAAACACATTTCACCAAAGTTATTCTTCACACATGATCTCCGAAAGAATGGTAATATCGATGTGCAGCAAATCCATTAAAGTAACAATCCGGCAGATTTATTCACTAAATCTTTGCCAACTTCAACTTTTGAGAAGATGGTATACAAGATTGGATTGCAAAAACTCAAATATGTAAAACAATATTTTCATCTGGGGGAGTAAAATACGCATTGTACTCTTTTTTCTTACTAAGGTTTTTCCCACAGGGTTTTTCTTATAAGGTTTTTAATGTGGCAGCTAGTAATGCATATTACTAAATATGTGTACTCTTTTTCCTTCACTAGGATTTATTCCCATGGGGTTTTTTCTAGTAAGATTTTAATGAGGCACATCATCTTTTAATGAACATCCAAGGGGGGGAGTATTATAAATATATTATATTGTGGATGGTCATTTAGTAATCTGTTGTAAATAAGCTTCCTGAATAAGCTTATCTATATTGGAAATCGCCGTAAATATTTTTATCTATTTAGTACTCTATTGGAAATAAGCCTCCGGAAGAAACTTATCATTTTTATATCCCGTTGTGGATAAATATTACTCATGTAGAAGATTATCTATAGTTGGTACAATAGCAGCTTACACAACAGCTTCATTTCTTCTATAAATAGAGGAGATTTCAGTTTATTATGTACATCAGTTTGAAGTAGAATAATATATTAGTCTCTCTCTATACTTATCTTTGGTTAATTTATTTTATAGTCTTTATTTTATAACAAAGATATATTTCAGTTGCAATTGTTTAAGGCCCAAAAAATTCTCAATAAGATAAAAGGAAACCTATTAAATAGTGGCGTATCTATGTTTTGGAGTATGGGGTACGTAAACTCATGTTCCCCTCTTTATACCATATATGATAATATTATTTTTTTTAAAATAATTCCTTAAATGTACATTGTGGGCACCCTAGCTCAAAGAGTCCTATGGGGCAATGATTATTAAGTACACCTTTACAAGTGAAGTTAGAGGTTCAAATCTCAGTTTGTAGGCATGTTTAGTATCCCGCCTTGTGTTTTAAATATGTATTTTTTTCTTTTTCTTTATTTTTTATTTGGTTTATTCATTCAAAATTTTCAAATATCACACATTAAAATCCTTGATCTCCCTTGTCAATCGTAAAATTTTATATAATTAAAACTAATAGCAGTGGATAATGTAGGATGGTTCAATAATTTCAGCATTTGTAAATAGAGTATAAGTATATATGTTAAAATCACTAAAATTGCAAACAAATAAAAATTAATATATATTTTTTAAATGATAATGGATTTATGGTAAGACCCTAAATATTGAACCCGTCAAATATAAATTCTAAATTAACCTTTTTGTAATAGTGCACCCATTTACATGAAATCCTGGATACATTTCTGCTTTTAAATAGCTCAATAAGGTAGGTCGTCAAACTAACGTACATGCTTTAAGCTCACATATCTTGTCATTAACCTTTCTACATTAGTTAACTCCAAATGGTATATATTTCCTCTATAGAAGGAATTTTGTGTTGTTCTCTTCATTTCTTTCTGCTGGAGTTTAAACTCGAAATTTTATGACTCTCTTGTCACTTAAATGACCACAACTTGTTTGGATGGTTGTAATATGTTTGCAACGACCCGACCAATTTTTTACTTTCTAGATTTCCATTCCCTAATTAAGACTCTCCATATGTAATTTTACTATTTTATGACTTGCGGGGATGGTTGGTTTCGTTTTAGAAGGGTTCGGGTTGAAATTGGAACACTTAGTTCCTTAATTGTGGCTTAAGATGGCCAAGTTTGTCTTGAGTCAACATTTTGAGTAAATGACCTAGGAACCGGGATTTAATGGTTCCAACAGGTTTGTATGATGATTTTGGACTTGGGCGCACATTCAGATCGAGTTTCGAGTGATCCGGAAGCGTTTCGGCGCTTAATGTTGAAAGTTGGTGCCTTGAAGGTTTTCAGGTTCTTTAAATTTGATTTGAAGTAGACTTTGGTATTATCAATGTCCGTTTGGGATTCCAACCCTAAGAATAGGTCTGTGTGGTGATTAATGGCTTGTACGCAAAATTTGGCGTCATTTCGAGTTGTCTAAGTATGATTCGTCGCATTCGGAGCTAGTTGAAGAAGTTTGAAGTATATAAGTTGATCAATTTGACTTTAGGGTGAGCTTCTTAGTTTCGATGTTGTTTTATGTGTTTGGAGGCTTCGAGTAGGTCAGTATTATGTTTATGGACTTGTTGGTGCAATTTGACGGGGTCCTGAGTGGCTCGGGTGAGTTTCGGACCACCCGGAGCTAAGTTCAAATTTATGAAATTTGATGTTCTAGTTTCCTACTTCGCGAATGCGGAGAAGGCCTCACGTTCGCGAAGAAGGAATTGGGTTGGGGGAAATTTCGTTCTACGTGTTCACGATAAAGATCTCGCAATCGCGATTCTCTCAGCCATTTTCCATCGTGTTCGCGTACATGGGTTCGCGTTTGTGTAAGGTAAGGCCATCTAGGGAGGGGTCAGGTTGTTGGTCTTCGCATTCGCGAAGAGGCTCACACATTCACGAGGCTTGCTTCGCATTTGCAAGTGCATGTTAGGGCCTTGGCTGTTTCGCCTTCGCGATCGCGAGAGCATTGTCGCGATCACGCAGAAGGATTCACTAGGGAGTAGCATTTTTAAAACACGGGACTTAGGCTCATTTTATTCATTTCACTCAACGCTTGGCCGATTTTAGAGATCTTTGGAGAGGGTCTTTTCCCATAGTATCTTGAGTTAAGTAATTTCTACATAATGTGAGTTTAATACTTAGATTATGGGTAGATTTTAACATGTAAATTGTGAAATTTTTAGGATTTTGTTGAAAAACCTAGGTTTTGGTCAAAATAGGATTAGACAACAAAAATGATTATGGAATTGAGTAGAAACTATATATTTGTATTCATGAGGTTATGGGTATTATTTATCTACAAAAATTTCTGAAATCCGGGCACGTGGGCCCGGGAGTGACTTTTAGGAGTTTTCCAAATCGGGTTGGATAATTACTTTAATAATTAAATTATGAACTTTTGAGCATATATTGATTAGTTTGTGCGACCTTTAGCTAGTTTCGGATTGCTTGGCACCGATTTGAGGCAATTAGTGTGGTTGAAGAGCCGAGTAGTGAACTTGGAAGCGAGGTAAGTCTCTTGCCTAACCTGGTAAGAGGGAATTATCTACGTAGGTCTTTAAATTGATTATTTGATAATAATTGTGGGTGCTACATACGCACGAAGTGACCATGCAATACTTGTATTATTTGAACCCAACTTGTTAGTTTAATTACTTGAATTTATAATTGAAATTAGATATGGGATTTTATAAGAGCGAGCTTTACTATCTTTAGTTTTGGCAGAATACTAGATTGTTAGTGAAATTATGCCTTCTTTGAGTACTATTCCTGTGTTGTAGTCGTTGACCATAGTTTGTAGAGTTCCTTTATTCCTAGAGATCGGGCCGAACACTTTCGCAGTATATTTAGATGCATCTATGTTTCACGCCGGATGACCCTCAACAGTGTACACGATTATCTGGATCGGGTCGTACGAACTCGGCATAAATCATGCGTGAAATTGCTAGGAGTCTAATTATACTTGATATTTCCTTCTTGACTTGAGGTTTGATGATTACTTGGTGGCTCTTATATGTTAAAATTTACATGTGATAATTGGAGGTTTTAAATTTATATTCTGTTAAAGAATCATTATTTATTGTTTCTTATTCCATTATTACTGTTGTATTTAATGCCATTTATAATTCTCACACTTTATATATATTGACCACTAAAAAGTGTTGGTGTCGATCCCTCATCACTACTTCTGCGAGGTTAGACTAGATACTTACTGGGTACGCATTGTTTTACGTACTCAAGCTACACTTCTGCACACATTGTGCAGGTACTGAGTCAGGTACATCTAGTGTCCGTCCAGGCGCACACTCGCATTATCCGAAGGCCTAGTGGTGAGCTGCTTTCCATTCTCCATTCTATAGCACCCGGAACCTTTTCTTGTTGTATTTATTATTTCTGTCTATTTTACTTTAGATAGTAGTTGTAGGAGATTTTGTATATTCTACTAGATTACCCGTGCACTTGTAACATCGGGTTGTGGAAATTGCTAGTAGATACTTATGATTTTTGTCTATTAATATCACTATTTCACTCCTATGATTTATTTATGCTTTATATCACCATGTCTATTTACTCTTGGTTTCTTTATTAAATAAAATTCATGACTTTAAAAATAATAAAATAAATAATTAAATAGATAGTTCACCGTTGGCTTGCCTAATGACGGCGTTGGGCGCCATCACAGCCTATAGTGGGAATTGGGTCGTGACAGCTTGGTATCAGAGCCCTAGGTTCACATAGGTCTCACAAGTCATGAGCGGGCCTAATAGAGTATTGTGGATCGGTGCGAAGACGTCTGCACTTATCTTCGAGAGGCTATAGCGTGTTAGGATACTTCTCTTTCTTCATCTCCCATCGTGCAGTTGATGTACCCAGCAGTAGAGGAGCTACTCTCCCTATTGCTAGAGGCCGAGGGAGGGCTCCAGGTCCTGTTAGAGGACGAGGGCATCCTATATTTGCTCCCGTTGTACCACCATTGGATCTAGTGGAGGATCCTATCAATGAGGAACATGATGAGGCGCCTGCAGCTGAGCCGTCCCTGACAGATTTTATGACTGCACCGGCATTTCATGAGGTCATGGGCCGTATGCTGCGGTTCATGGAGTATATAACGAACAGTGATTTATTTCCAACGGACCCAACCATATCTCAGACGGGAGGGGGAGAATAGAACCCTACAGCTCAAGCTCCAAGGCACGTTGCTACCGAATATAAGACCCTAGGTGCACTACTTGCGGCCGGGGCTCAGCCAGTTGCAGCGGCTGTACCAGAGTCAAGACCAGTCACGACCGTCGAGTAGCAGAAGTGGTTGGACATGTGGACCATGCTACATCTTCTTGTCTTTAGTGGTGAGCGACATGAAGACCCAAAGGACTTCATTGATTATTGTAGGGACATGTTGCATAACATGGGAGTATTGGAGTCCAATGGGGTAGACATCACCATATTTCAGCTGGAGGGCAAGGCTCGTAGATGGTGATAGTCGTATCTATATACCAAACCAGCAGGCTCACCTCACTTTAAATGGGACCAGTTCACACGTCTCTTTTTGGAGAGAGATATTACAACCTCTCATAGAAAATTATTTCGGGTCACTTCGAGCGACTCCAGTGAGGTCAGATATCGGTGTCCGATTATGAGGAAAGATTCCCCACAGATGCAAAAAGAGTGCAGAGGTTTATCGCGGGCTCGCATTATGGCATCCAGTTTACTATGGCCCGAGAGGTTGATAAGGGGACTTCTTACGAGCAGGTTGTGGAGATAGCTCAGAGGATCGAGGGTATTCATCAGCAGGGCCGAGAGCATGTGCCGAGGGACAAGAGGCCTCGATATTTGGGAGGATATAGTGGTGCTCTATCTCGGGGCAGAGGTCAGTTTATGAGGGATCAGTCTAGCAAGCCTATGTATTCAGCACCATAGCCTTCTCGGGGTGCTCTAGCTCGGCCCTACTTCAGCGCTATTCCATAGAGTACCTGCCGTTCATCGGCTATTCAGGGCTCTTCCAGTGGATATTCAGGTCACCAGGGTCAGACCCCAAGGTTAGTCATCTTCTGCACCGAGAGGTTGTTATGAGTGTGAGGAGGTGGGTCATATGAGGAGGTTTTGCCCCAGGTTTCGGGGCAAGGCAGTACAGTAGGGCCATCAACACAGTATCACCGCACCAATTGTTTAAGGCCCTAGAGGTAGAGGCCAACCAGGTGGCGCTCCAACGAGGTTCTATGCCTTCCCAGCTAGACCAGATGCAGTAGCGTCAGACGTCGTGATCCCATATATAATTTGGAGCTGCAGTAAGGATATATAGGTACTATTTGATCCAGGGTCTACATATTCATATGTTTTTTCTATATTTGCTCTTTATCTAGATGTATCTCGTGAGTCCTTGGGTGCTCCTGTATATGTGTCCACGCCCGTGGGTGATTCTGTTGTTGTGGATTGGGTTTACCGGTCCTGTATTGTGACTTTATGTGGTTATGAGACCATATCAGATCTTCTGTTGCTTGATATGACCGACTTCGAGGTCGTCCTAGGCATGGAATGGTTATCTTTGTACCATGCCGTTCTAGATTTCCATGCCAAGACTATTACCTTGGCTATGCCAGAGTTGCCTAGATTGGAGTGGAGGGGTTAATCTATCAGTACATCTAGCTGTGTTGTCTCTTTCTTGAAGGCTCGACATATGGCCAAGAAGGGTTGTTTGGCCTATCTAGATTATGTTCGTGATACTACTGTGGAGACTCCGATGATTGATTCAGTGCCCGTGGTGCGGGAGTTCTCCAATGTATTTCCTTCAGATCTATCAGGCATGCCACTAGATCGTGATATTAATTTCAGTATTTATTTAGTGCCAGGCACCCAACCTATCTCTATTCCACCATACCGCATGGCTCCAAAAGATTTGAAGGAGTTAAAGGAAAAGCTTGAGGAGTTGCTCGCGAAAGGGTTCATCAGGCCGAGTGCGTCTCCTTGGGGTGCACCGATATTGTTTGTGAAGAAGAAGGATGGGAGTATGCGGACGTGCATTGATTACTGCCACTTAAATAAGGTTACCATTAAGAACAAGTACACATTGCCGCACATTGATAATTTGATTGACCAGTTACAGGGTGTCAGGGTGCTCTCTAAGATCGACTTGAGGTCTGGGTATCATCAGCTGAAGATTTGTGATTCGGACGTTCCTAAGATGGCTTTCCAAACTAGATATGGGTCCTATGAGTTTTTAGTGATGTCCTTCGCCTTGACTAACGCCCCTACGTCATTTATGGATTTGATGAATCGGGTGTTCAGGCCTTATCTTGACTCATTTGTCATTGTCTTCATTGATGAGATATTAATATACTCTCGTAGTATGAAGGAGCACGATCAGCATTTCAGAATTGTGCTTCAGACTTTGCGGGAATAGAAGCTATTTGCTAAGTTCTCCAAGTGCTAGTTCTGGTTAGATTTTGTGGCATGCTTGGGTCATGTTGTATCAAGTGAGGGTATTAAGTTACATCCCAAGATCGAGGCAGTTCAGAGTTGGCCTCGTCCTACCACAACGACCGAGATCAGGAGTTTCTTGCAGATAGTAGGTCATTATCGTCGATTTGTCGAGGGTTTCTCGTCCATTGCAGCACCTTTAACTAGATTGACCCAAAAGGGTGCCCGTTCAGATAGTCCGATGGATGCAAGGTGATTTTTAGAAGCTCAAGACCACATTGACTACATCACCAGTGTTAGTGTTGCCTTCCGGTTCAGGGATGTATACTGTGTATTTCGACGTGTCACAAGTTATCTTGGGTTGTGTATTGATGCAGGAGGGACGAATTATTGCATATGCTTCACGTCAACTGAAGCCCTATGAGAAGAATTACCATGTACATGATTTGGAGTTCGCCACGATAGTTCATGCCCTCAAGATTTAGAGGCATTAACTTTATGGGGTGTCGTGAGAGGTTTACACTGATCACCGCAGTTTGCAGCATTTTTAAGTAGAGGAATCTTAATCTGAGGCAGTGCATGTAGTTTTAGTTACTGGAGGATTATGATATCAGTATCCTTTATCATTCGGGAAAGGCAAATGTGGTTGTGTATGCCTTGAGCAAAAAGGCTGAGAGTATAGGTAGTTTGGCATTCATTTCAACAGAGGAGAGGCCATTGGATTTGGACATTCAGTCCTTAGCTAATAGACTTGTGAGGTTGGATATTTCAGATTCTAGTCGAGTTCTTGCATGTGTTGTGGCTCAATCTTCATTATTTGAGCCGATCAAGACTCATCAGTACGATGATCCGCACTCACTGGTTCTTAGTAAGACGGTGCTACAAGGTGGTACCAAAGAGGTTACTATCGGTGATGACGGTGTTCTACGACTCCAGGGTCGCCTATGTGTTCCTAATTTTGATGGCCTGAGGGAGGTGATTCTAGAGGAGGCACACAGTTTGCGGTATTCTATTCATCCAGGTGCTACAAAGATGTATCGTGACCTGAGGCAGCATTACTAGTCACGGTGGATGAAGAAAGATATAGTAGAGTATGTGGAGAGATGTCTAAATTTCCAGCTGGTTAAGTATGAGCACTGGAGGCCAGGTGGCCTACTTTAGCAGATGGTTATACCGGAGTGTAAGTGAGAGCGTATCACTATGGACTTCGTAGTTGGGTTTTCGCGTACGTTGAGGAATTTGATGTTGTATGGGTCATTGTCGACAGGCTGACCAAGTCAGTGCACTTTATTCTGGTTGTGACTACGTATTCTTCAGAGTGGTTGGCCTAGATATATATTCAGGAGATTGTCTGGTTCAATAGTGTGCCTATTTCTATCATTTCAGATAGAGTCCCTCAATTCACTATGCATTTCTTGAGTGCAATACAGAGCGGGTTGGGTACTCGGGTAGAGCTCAGCACTTTCTTTCATCTGCAGGCTGACGGGGATTTAGAGCGGATAGTTCACATTCTGGAGGACATGCTCATAGCGTGTGTGATTGACTTCTGAGGACTTCTGAGGGCAGTGGGATTGATTCTTACCATTGGCTGAGTTTTCTTGTAATAACAGTTATCAGTTCAACATTGAGATGTCTCCATTTGAGGCTTTATACGGTTGGCGATATCGTTCCCCCATCGATTGGTTCGAGCCCGGCGAGGCTAGGTTATATGGTACCGATTTGGTAAAGGATGCCTTGGATAAAGTAAAGTTGATTCAGGAGCAACTTCACACAGACCAACCCAGATAGAAGAGTTACGCGGATCAGAAAGTGTGTGATTTATTATTTATGGTGGGCGAGAAAGTTTTCTTGAAAGTCTTGACGATGAAGGGTATCATGAGGTTCGGAAAGAAGGGCAAGCTGAGTTCGAGATTTATTGGCTCATTTGAGGTGTTAAGGAAAGTTGGGGAAGTTGCTTATAGGCTTGCTTTGCCTCCTATTCTATCAGGAGTTCATCCAGTCTTCTACGTGTCTATGCTCCAGAAGTACCATGCCGACAGGTTGTATGTGTTAGATTACAGCACAGTTTAGCTAGATGAGAGCTTGGGTTGTGAGGATGAGCTAGTTTCCATTATTGATAGGCAGGTTCGCCAGTTGAGGTCTAAGAGGATTTCTGTGGTCTAAGTATGATTCATAGCATTCAGAGCTAGTTGAAGAAGTTTGAAGTTCATAAGTTGATTAATATGATTTTAGGGTGCGATTCTTAGTTTCAATGTTGTTTTATGTGTTTTGAGGCTTCGAACAGGTCAGTATTATGTCTATGGACTTGTTGGTGCAGTTTGGACGGGGTCCCGGGTGGCTCGGGTGAGTTTTGAACCACCTAGGGCTAAGTTCAAATTTCTATAGTTCTGTTTTAATTCTTTGCGAACACGGAGAAGGACTCGCAATCGCGATGGAGGAATTGGACTGTGGGAAATTTTGTTCTACGCGTTCACGATAAAGAACCTGTGATCATGATTCTGTGGGCCACTGGCCATCGTGTTTGCGTATATGGGTTTGTGTTCACATAGGGTAAGTCTAGTTGGGGAGGGTCAGACTGTTGGTCTTCGCGTTCGCAAAGGGTAGGTCAGGCAAACCTTCGCGTTCGTGAGGCTTGCTTCGTGTTCGCAAAGTGCATTTTTAGGGCCTTGGCTGTTTCGTGTTTGCGATCGCGAGGGAATTGTCGCGATCGTGGAGAAGGATTCTGTCACGACACAAAATCCACTATAGGTCGTGATGGCGCCTAACGCCGCTATCAGGCAAGCCAACGGTGATTTACAAATTTAATTACTCATTTTAGTATTTGAAATCATAATTTTCCACAATGGAGACTCGGTGGACTACAATGCGTAGCCTGGAGCGCAGCTCACATGAATTTTCCTCAACATATGTGCCTACGCGCCATGGTGGTCATCAAATAAACCTGTCATATCCTGCACATTTAGTGCAGAAGTGCAGTATGAGTACGTAAATCAACACGTACCCAGTAAGTATCTAGCCTAACCCCAGAGAAGTAGTCACGAGGGGTCAACATCGACACTTAATAGAGGTCCAAATAAATAATATGATAAATTCATAACAGATATGAAGTGTACAGCTATAGTGAAGTAAATATGTAATCCCATAATTTTTCCGATTTGTTCCCTTTAAAGCATAAATTTTCTCAATCTTGTATTCTTCCTTAATATCTCATAACATGCCAAGTGTCCATACCAAATAAATAAGAAATACTATAAATTATCGAGCATCAGTGGAAGGTTAGCTCGTACATATTTGGGCTACTAGCGATATAACGCACGATACTGCCGAGGTCGTTCGGCCCGATCCAGAATAACGTGTACACTGCCGAGGGACGTGCGGCACAATCCATAGATGCATTTATATGCTCCCAAGGCGTTCGGCCCGCTCCACAAGAAAAGGAAAGAAGTTACCAAATTATGAGGCACGTGTTTACAATATAGCACATGAGTACAAAATGAATATAATCTTTACCGTTTCTCAAATAACTCGCCCACAACTCAAGGTGTTAAGGCTTAGCCTAGTGTACATATATTTACTTCTAAATCGATTTTAATTATAACTTCAATTAATTATGCCAGCAGAATGGGTTCAAATAATTCAAATATTACATGATAAGATCCTAAGTCTACCTGGACATAACATGTTGTAGCTACGTATGGACTCTCGTCATCTCGTGCATACGTAGCACCCACAACTAGTTGCACATAACAATAAATATCACCTAGGGGTAGTTTCCCCCTCATAAGGTTAGACAGGAGATTTACCTCGCTCCGAAATTCAATAACCGGCTCCAAAGCCTCTCTAACACCTCAAACCAAAGCCAGTCGATCCAAAACTAGTCAAACAATGTGCAAACCAATCAAAATATATTCTAATACCCATAATTAATCAAAGCAGAATGGCCTAAATGGCACTTATACTTGTGCCACTTTGTCATGCCGGTCCTCTTACTTTACTTTTTTTTATCCAGACACTTTAACTTGTTCAAAATCTATATTTTAAACCCCTCTGACCGTGTGTGTATCTCACTTGCTTGACGTGGATGACACATCATATTCCACGTCATTTTTTATATTTTATCTACTAAAACCAATTATGATATACCATTTTCTTTAAAGAAAAAGAAAAAGAAAATCAATGTCTCCATCTCATCTCTCTTCCCTCAAATTCACAGATTTCTTTTTTCTTGTCCATCTCATATCCTTTCTTCATTCTTATTTTCCTTCTCTGTCTCACTCTTCCGTTGATGAATAGTCATTTAGGTATTTTTTAATTAGGCAGATTAACCGGAAGGGAGAAAGAAGAAGTTGGGTTGGGGGTTCCACGACTAGGAAATATCAAAATTAAATGAAGATAAAAGAAAATTAGTATTTGATAGCAGAAATTGACACTTTTAGTAAGGGATTTTTAGGGATTGAGTTGTTTTTCTTTGTTTTCTTTTTTTTTTTT